>BGNK01002292.1:0-45798 GCA_003297005.1 Symbiodinium sp. clade A Y106 | reverse complement strand
GCTACGGCTACGGCTACGGCTACGGCTACTGCTACTGCTACTGCTACTGCTGCTGCTGCTACTACTTCTACTACTTCTACTACTGCTGCAATTACTAGTATTCCTGCTATTGCAATGAGGACTACGAGTACGATTACGACATACGACTACGTCGACCACTGCTACTGCCACTGTTACTACTTGCTTTTCTGCTGCGGCTGCTGCTGCTGCTGTTGCAACTACTACTACTACTACTACTACTACTACTACTACTACTACTACGCACGGGACGACTATCACCACCACTAGATTGTCACCAATTTTATGCTCGGCTTGACGATGCAGCATGCAGGACGGAATCACACGTGTTTGTTGAACAGAAAACTCTTCCGGTTGTNCTACGCACGGGACGACTATCACCACCACTAGATTGTCACCAATTTTATGCTCGGCTTGACGATGCAGCATGCAGGACGGAATCACACGTGTTTGTTGAACAGAAAACTCTTCCGGTTGTTGGAAGTTGAAGAATGTGAAGTGAATTTGTAATGTTTGGTCCCCATGCTATACCAGGCTGAGAATCCAATGACGAAGGTGCCCAAGGCCCTTATATTCAATAGTTCAATCCTATATAAAGCCCTTCCAAAACCCAAAGAACACATCCTAATTATGATGCTCCTGTATGAGGCCCTGGACAAACCCAATAATTCACACTTATGAAACCCTGCTGAGTATAAAACACCATTCACAGCCCTGATAAACCCAATGAAACGCTCTACATAAGGCCCAGCGGCTGAGCCGCTTGGACAGCGTTGACGAGCTTGTGGCCCTGCGCGAGACACTGCAGCAGGTGCCCGCCTGTAGGCTCGGAGTTTATGCATTTGTGGCTTCCACAGCTCCTCAAAAACGGACTTGTTGGTCCCAAACGGTTCGGCGATCGGGTACACCGTATCTGCGGGTAAGATGTACACACAATATACATAATTAATATATATATATATGTGTATATACATACATACATACATACGGATGCTATTATAATAAAGGTTTGGTTTGCTTGGCCTCCAGCCCCAGAGGCTTGTCGAAGCACTTCGAGCTTCTGTCAGCCGGGGGTCGGGGAGGTTCAGGAAATACCCTAAACCTTAAACCATGTACGCAAAAATTGAACACTAAACCCCAAACCCTGCACCCCTTGCTTCACCCCTAGCTTCTTCCGTCCTTCCATGAAAAGTGGCGATACCATGAGCCACGTCATTCTTGGATTCAGGGTGTCTCAAAAATACCAAACCACGAACAGAGTCCTCAATAAAGGGATACTGATTAGATGGACCACCAAAAAGGGTGCACCCTGATTTCAGAAACCCCCATTTCCAGATGTGGCAACCTAGCCGCTGTGGTTCACGGGTCCAGACGGACTTTCGCAATAATACTGCGTCCTATGTGTGAGAAGGACTTCTGCATGTGCGAAGTGTTAGCATCCTTCGCCAAGCGTAAACCATGACAGGTACCACCACAGATGCAGCAGCAGTTCGAGTCTTGGGTAGGCGGGGCATCTAAGCGTGCAGCTTTAGACCGGTCTGGACATACTAGAGTACAAAAACACTGCATTGAAACGCTGACATGAGTATTTGCCCGAGGTGAAACCAACGTCTTGCTTAAACCCTACAGACTGAAGATCCTACACCCGAGATCCGTAAACCCTCCTGAACCCTGAGCTTGCAGTTCTGACTTGCCCTCGAGTTTCTCCGATTCAGAGTCGTCAGCAGCAAGACACATGTCGAGGCGGGAGAATGAGCGTGAGTTATGTGGCGGTTGATGCTAGCTAATATACCCCAACAACAAATTGCTTCATGCCCCTCTATTAGGGTTGTAGATATCAAGTGGTGCAAAGAAGCGGCCTGGCTTTGGGGTTTCAGAGCTTACGTTGTTGGGGGCTCCAAGCCCGCGTCACGAGTCTGGCGGAGGATCGAGAGCAGGAGAGGACGACGGTGACGCGGATGATCGTGGGGTTACTGTGTTAGGGCTGTGAGGGTTCCTTTCGGGATTCTATACGGGCTACTAAGTTGCGATAAGCGTACTAGAGGTGTTCAGGGTTTAGGGCTTCGAGGCTTTAGCGTTTATGGGCTGACAGTTTTTGGGCTTGGGTGTATAGGGATATATGACTACGATTACTCTTGTGCTTCATGTTGGCACAAATTGACTTTCTGCTCGCATTCGCAGGAAGTTCCTCAAGAATTTACAAATGCGTGACGATCAGGTGGCAGCCTCCAACAATGGATGGCATCCCTTACCGCCGAAACTGCGCGAGGCAGATGACACCAACAAGGGTTCGAGATCGTATTTCTCAGGATAATGATAAATAGCCACTCATATCTCATATCGTGGAAATCGCCACAAACCTGCTTTGTCGAAGCTCCACCAGCTTCGCAGGCTACCGAAACAAGATCCAAATATTTTTCCTACCAGCATCTCGAATTCATGATGGTATAAGACATCAACAAAATATGTTGAGCTCATTTTTAATAGATATATGATGAAATTGAGAAGATTGAAACGTTTATATCGCATAAGATGCGAATTATGGTTAGTTGGCATGTATTTCTATAGCGAACGATAAAGATATATAGGTATATTTGTAATTATCTATAAATATATAAAATTTTATTTAGATTTTTAACGAAAAATATATATTTCATATATTTTGAGAGAGATTCGTGATTATATATAAATATATACGTAAATTAATTCAATATTCTCTCTTAAAAAATTCTAAAATCCTAATATTATCTGTTCTACATATATATTAAATTATTCGATTTATATATAAGAAATTATTCGATTTTTAATTTTCAATATTGAAATTGGGGTATATTTTTTCGATAAGTATATATAATCTCAAATTCTTTTTTCTATATTATTCTGTGATATAAAAGAAAGTAATTACAATATACATATTATGAGAGACGAGAGATGAGAAAGAAAGAGAGAGAGAGAATGAGAGAGACAACAAGAGAGGGGGAGAAGGAGAAAGAAAGAGAGAGGTAAGGAGAGATAGAGAGAGAGGGAGAGGGGGTAGAAATAGATAGGGGGGAGAAAAGAAAGAGGGAGAATTTGATAGAATATTAGAGAGGTAGGTAGATCTGGAAGAAGGAAGAGAAAGAATGAACAAGGAGGCACATAGATGAGAAAAAGAGAGAGGGAGAAAGAGGAGGGAGAGAAACAAGAAAGAAAAAGATAAAGGAGGATAGATATTTTTTTAAATTTATTTTCATTTGATTTCTTTTATAAAGATATTAATTTATATTCGCGTGGTCTAATGAAGATAAGAAAAAATTTAAATATTCTATCTATAATTAAGGAGTCGGTTCATTTTCTGGATTCTAGTTATTGATTTAATAATTCTATTTTTTTAAATCTATATTTGAACTTACGAAGCGTTATGCTTACGAGATTCTGGTGGACGCTCGCGATCGGTATATTCAATTTAAAAGATGATTAGAATTAAAAGGAAATATATTATTTCACGATCAAATCATTCACTCTTATATCATGATTATTATATTTACAAGAGTCTTGGTATAAGAGTTCGACGAAAAAATTCGATTTCACGCCGATTATTATTCGTCTAGATGGCGACTAGGAGACGATTTATGGAAATAATTTCTAAAATATGATTATCATATATATTTTCATATTATTGAAAAATATTTTCTTAAATTATAATTATATATATATCAATATAAGAAATCTTTATTATTATTATTATTTTCTATCTATTTTCTTTCCTTTCTTTCTTTGCCCTCCCGCCCTCTATAATATCCATAACCGACGTCGCAAGCAATATAATATACAAAAACACATACAGAACGCCCAGCTCTGGAAGACTTGAAATATTATTTCAAAAGGACTATGGGATATGATGCGCATTTTGGAACCTCATTTCTTGGAAGATTTTTTTACAATTGAATACTGGTTCTAGAGCGTATTGAGGACTACCTAGAAGATAAAATCAATCACTAAATGCTGATCCAGAGTGCTCAGCGGGATGTCCTCCTCGAAAATTATAATACGACTGAATGATGAATCTAGAAGGCTCTATAGGATACGTGGTGCGTATTGAGCCCCCCCCCCCCCTTCTGGAAAATTAGAATATGATTAAATGCTGATTCTAGAGGATTTTGCAGGCTGCGACGCGCGCATTGAGACCATCCCTTTCTAGAAGATTACAAGATGACGAAGCACTGACTCTAACTAGAGAGCTGCTCTACGGGATACGGTGCACGCTCTTTGTGTCTCCCCTCCTGTAAATGCTCGTTTCGCGGTCTATTGGGCATTTTCGTTGCTGTTACTGTCGTCAG
The DNA here is from genome assembly GCA_003297005.1 of Symbiodinium sp. clade A Y106. Taxonomy (NCBI): domain Eukaryota; class Dinophyceae; order Suessiales; family Symbiodiniaceae; genus Symbiodinium; species Symbiodinium sp. clade A. The sequence continues at coordinate 41,461 of BGNK01002292.1, read as the reverse complement.
CACTCGATCTATCATTGTCCGTACGAGTACCGCTGCCATAAACACCAAGGCCCTTCTTGTAANCTGTAAATGCTCGTTTCGCGGTCTATTGGGCATTTTCGTTGCTGTTACTGTCGTCAGCACTCGATCTATCATTGTCCGTACGAGTACCGCTGCCATAAACACCAAGGCCCTTCTTGTAATTGGTTTTTGGTGCGGCTTGTCAGCACTCCGACTCACACATAGCTGCCAACTAACTCACACGTCCCAGCTACGTCCATGGCACTGCTTCCAAGTCGCTGTCGTAGTGGTAAGTGTCAGTGTCGAGGTTGCAGTCGTGGTGTCCGTGCCTTGCAAGTCGGGGGTTTGTGGCTTTGCAAGAGCCAGTGTATGCCAGTGTTGACGAGAGTGTGCAATCCAATCCTGAAGGGCACATCAAGCAGTCCGCAGCTGCTTGCGGGATTGAGCTTGCGCTGTCAGGGTGAGGCTTGGCCTGAGGAAGTTGATGCTGTTGTCGATGTACGGGTCACCGTGGTACTGCTGGTTGTGGAGGAAATAGTGGTAGTTGAAGTTATCGTGGTGGCCGTGGTGGTGTCCGAGCCTCGCAGGTCGGAAACTACACTTTGGCATACAAGCTTTGGGCGCAGGGGTCTAAGTGAGGGGATTGTGCGGTCCGTGTGAAGCCTTGTAAGTGTGCTGCTACTGCGCTATCGAGACTCCGGCTTGGGCTGTCGGCTGGGCCTGAGGAAATTGATGTCGTCCGCGAGCTAGTCACCGTGGATGTTGTCGGATCAGTCATTGATGTGGTGGTGGTAGTCTGCGTGCCTTGCAGGTTGCGGAGTACGGATTGGGCAAATTGGTTGTTTTTGGTGGTCAAGGTGAGAATGATCCGGCTTTAACCGCGAGGACAAGAGCCCGGTCAGGGCTCCTTACCCAAACGCCGAGGCACGACGGAAGACGGGCAAGATGGGGCCAGGAACGCTTGCCGTTCCCTGGCCAGCAGGCTTTCTGAACAGAAACGCACGCATGTGAAACGGCCTGCCATGAACGCCTTGCGAATGCATTCGTACATGTGTTCATCCACTGTCTCCCTCATGTATATACTTGGGCCTGGACATCTGCGGATGTATACATTGGATGTTATACATATATATATGTATAAGCCCGCACATACACACATAAACGAACATAGCTGACCCTTTACGATAGCAACATCTGCATATGTACGCACACAGTTAAGCAAACAGGTAAATGCATACCTACACATATACGCATCGCAAGCAAACACATACAAAGGGATAGCTGGTATATACAACATTTCGGGATGCGCAGGTTGAGGCGGCTGCATTTGAAGATCTCCTGCCCTGTAATTGCCCAAAGCCTAAAACCCTGCCTGAAACCTAGCTTAAACTGTCGAAACTGTTNGTATATACAACATTTCGGGATGCGCAGGTTGAGGCGGCTGCATTTGAAGATCTCCTGCCCTGTAATTGCCCAAAGCCTAAAACCCTGCCTGAAACCTAGCTTAAACTGTCGAAACTGTTGTAAGGTCCGGGTATAAGTCCCGATAGAGACTCCACGGGGCCCAAGAGTTAAAGGTGGAGATATAAGGTTTGGAGATGACGGTGTCACAAACAGAACGATCTCGGAAGTGGTGGTGATGCATATAAAGGTTTGCATTTGGAGAAACACCTGGAAGATTATATCCCAATCAACTGCTGAATCTAGAAGGTTCGGAGGGGTACGACGCGCGCTTTGAGACTCCGTTCCCTCCGGAAGACTATAATATGATTAAATATTGATTCTTGAAAACTCTACGAGATGTCGCAATATGCAAGCTCTAATATATATATATCTTATAATATAATATATATATAATATAAGCGATATATATAATATTTCATTATATATATCTATTATATATAATTCGCATAATACATATAACTCTCATATCACATATAAGACTCACAATACATATATACAACACACACAACACACGAGACGCACAACACATACAATACACATAACATATACAACACGCACAATATTTATACCAGACTCACCACACAATACAGCACGAGAAGATTGAAATACGCGTAAATGCTAACTCGAGACGACTCTGCGAGACAGGGCGTGTGTTTTGCGCCTCCCCCCCTCCCTTCTATGATTTTTAAATATTGAATGAATTTAGAGTATTCTATAAAATGTGGCGTGAATCTCAGACCTCCCTTATTATATAACGACTAAATATTTTTTCCAGAAAATTTTACGAGATTAGGCATATGTTTCAGAAATCCCCTCCCTATAGTAGAAGATTTTAAGGTCATTAGATATTAAATCTAGAAGATTCACTCAATCGATAAGATATAACGCATTACCTCCCCCCAATCGAAGATTTCAATATAATAAGATATTTTTCTACAGGCTTTGAGAACACTTCGGACATCCCCACCGGAAGCCTAGAACGCGACTAATCATTGAATAGAAAAAATTCTACAAGATTCAGCGCACACTATGATACTCTTCTCCTTAAAATTCCCTTCTCTTCAATTAGTTATAATATAAATAAATACGTAAAATTTTAAAGATCCTAACCTTATCTTTTAATCCATAGGGCGCACAACCCATCCAATATACCCAACTTATACAACGTAGATCATACAATATCACACACAACCCACACGACGCACACAACACACGCAACACACACACAAAACACGCAACACACGTAACACACACAACAACGCACAACACGCAACACACAACACACAACACACAGCGCACAACCCACACCACACAGCACCCAACACCCAGCACACAACACTCAACGCACAACACACAATACACAACCCACAGCACACAACACAGAATCCACAACTCACCCACATACACAACCCGCACACACGCACACAACAGACACACATTCAACACACACACACACAAAACACACAACACACAGCACACCACACAACCCACAACACATAACCCAACATACCCAACACCACGCACAACACAACACACAACACGCGCACTGCACGCACAACACCGCCCTTAGGAAAGCTCTAGAGGGCTCTTCATCACTATCTATAGACATACTCATGTGGGGTTATCCGGTCCGTGTTTATTTCTATTTCTTTATTCTGTATATATATTTTAATCGATATATCGAAATCCTAAACCTGTATCAAAAATTCAATACTTTAAAAATCAATCTCAATCAATTTAAATTATTTGTATTTCGATAGGAATCAGAAATAATGCATATTTCAAATATGATGATGAATCTAGATATTTGATTAGAAACGCGCGATTTTTTAATCAACTCTGATCGCTAAATATTTATAAATATATTTATTCAATAGAATTTTCATTATATCTAAAGTATATCATTTCTCTCACTATATAAAATAAATAATGCTTTTTAGATATCTTATAAAATTAAAAATATGAAAAATTACGATTGAATATATTTGAAAAAATGAAGACACAAATTCATTTCTTGTAAGTATAAAGAGACAGAGATATATATATATAAGAAATATATTCATTAACAGATATTCTTGTAGATATATTCATATATCCCACAATTTCAATAGTATATAATTATATCAGAATTCCGAATTTTAATCAAAAAATGTTGAATATTTATTGAGTTCATTAAATTATATTAAATAGAACCAATTCGATATTATATTTTTAACTTATTCATAAATCACAAAGATATAATCTCAATTAATTTATATTCCAATAAATATATGCATATCCAAAATTTTTTTTAAGAGCACTCATTTTCAAAACGTGAAATATATCTATATTTTCATATTAAACATACTTCTGACCGTTCAATAATTTTCATTCAAGAAATTGTAATTTCGAGATTATATATATATATATAGTTATCATTATTTTTCATACTGAATACAAAAGAAAGTTTTAATAAAATTTCAGAATCCAATTGAAAAGGAGAATATTTCAATAATTTTTGAAATTCAATTTTTTATAGAAGAATTATAATAAAACAAACTTCTCCACTATCTCATAATGAATACAGGGCTATTTAGATATGTATAAATACATTATTATAGTTATCAGAAATAGACTCTCGATCTCATCTTATAAACTCAACTATCAGTCTTATAACTTCAAGGAGAAGCAAAAAAGAATATATATATATATATATTCATGTCATGAAGCCGGTTTTAGTACTTAGGGTTTTAACCCCCCCCCCTCCGCAATCTCTAAAAAAATAGAGAATTCGAGCCCACCTAAACCTCCAATGCACCTCTAAAATACAATAAAACAATTATGTGAAAATCATCATAACCCCATCCGGCGCTGCCCAATCGCGCTCTCTACACTCTTATCCCCTCATCGATGAAAAACGCCACTGAATTGTCAAACCATTTACTTTGTGAGGTTGGGTGGAGCTAAACCTCTAAAGCAGTCTTTTGAAACCGACCAATCAGACCCGATAATGCTTTGAGAACATTGGGAAATGAAAAAAGAGCTAACCGACGTTATGTAGATAGCAGAGGAATATCTATATGTGTGTGTATATGTATATATGGTGCAGATAGTTATAACGTGACTAGTCAATCAAAACATGGAGTCCTAGAATCTGACTACGTGGTTCAAGAGGTTCTGGCTCTCCTTTTTTGTCGTCGAAGTGTCCGCGTGATTGAAGTTATCGGCCAGACGCGCCATGAGGCCTTCGTCGGAATGTTTCTGGTTTTGTAGCATGTCGGGTCTGAGCTTGGTTCGGGCTAACCCTTATTCCCGCAAGATCTCAAGGCTGAATATGACGATCGACAGGGCCGATTGGACATCCGAGAGATGCAGACTCAAGACATGAACTGCAAGTGCCGTGCTCCAACAAATTCCAACAGCCGTGTCTCGATTGACCGCAGCCCACACGTGCGAATCAGAAATCTGATTTAGGATTTTCAGGGTACACGGAGCTTACGACGATGCAGAGGTTTATGGTCCGGGCGATTAGGACTACTGTGCTGCAGCAACAAATCCATGGTGACCGAACCTTGGTACAGGCCTTTTTGTACTAGAATGATGCATACCTAAAAAAACTAATCCGAAGAATGCAAAAAAGGTCCGATGCACCAGCAGCCAAGCTGCCGCTTTTGCGGCGAGGTTGACGGAGTGCAGCCCAAAACCTCTTTTCAAGGGGTCTGCCAACCCCTAATCCCTGAGTTCCAAACCTCAAACCTTGAACTCTAAAAGCCTACAAAAGACAATGCCGCAGCAAAGGCTTCTCTCACGGCTTCGTTGGTTGCGGTCTTTACTTATTTACAGCTACATCCTAAGCATGACGACGAGGGCCTTGAGGGTGCAGGGATGTGTGTTGGACTTGAACATGAAAGGCCTATGGGGTGCTTGGCTTTAACGCTTTGGTTCAGGATTTTGGTGCTTTTGCGCTGGAGGGTCTAGGCCTTGCAGGGTCCGTCCGAGGTTAAGGGCTTCTGTGGGAGCTGAGCTTATGATAATCAGTAAGAATATCCCAGAGTCCTCATATCCATTGAGAGTGCCCTGATGCGGCTGTTGCGTCGAGTGACGACGTCGTGGAGCCGGTGCTCTGTAATCGAAGCTGCTCCTGGGAGCCGGTGCTCTGCAGTCGGAGCTGCTCCTGCATGAAACAGCAACCACAACAGCAACAGCAACAGCAACAGCAACAATATAGAAACCTAAAAAGTTAAAGCCCTAAGAGCCAACCAGAAGAACGCCAAGCTCCTGCGACGAAGACTACAACTGCTACTGCTACTGCTACTGCTCCTGCTACTACTACTACTACTACTACTACTACTACGACTACTACGACTACTACTACCACTACTTCTACGTCTGCGTCTACATCTACTTCTGCTTCTTGTTCTACTTCTTCTTCTACTACTACCGCTGCTGTTACTGCTGCTGCTACCGCTGCTGATAATGATAATCATGAAAAGTCTTAAGCAACACAAATAGTACTAGTATAATGCTCCGAAGCCTTGTTGACGCGCACACTGTAAGACAAGGAAGCGTTTTGTATTGTGAATAGCAGTAAAGACACAACATGCATCGAACTCGAAAAAATGCCTCGGCGCAGCTGCCAAGAAGTGTACTAGTCTGTATAGGTCGCATGAGCAAGCACCTTCAAGGACCTTAGTTGGAGACATAGACAAGAGTACAATCTGTATAAGCAACGTGCTCTTAGGATCTCTTAGGCAGAACGGCCGTAGGAAATGCATGACAAGTGATTACGCAATTGGCATTACAGCGACCAGTGACGGAATTCGCCCCCCCCTCGCCCCCACCCTTCCCCCCAACCCCACCCAAACCCTAAACCCTAAAGCGCACCCGCACTTCTGAAGCCCGAAAACCCCGGGACATGCCGAAGCGAAAGGATCCTGAAACCTGGTGCAAACTGCGCGTGAAGAGGTCTTTGGAAGGACTAAACATAAAAATGCAAATATACATATATATATATATATAGACACATATATGTATATATATATATGTATATATGTATAAAGAATAATGATAATAACAATGACAACACATGGTATCGCCGATGATTGAGGCCGCAATTTAGGGCCCCGAAGAATTCTGCTGCTGAAGCAGCCGTGGACACCCCCGGAACACTGTGCTCTTGTTCATGGACGGAGCTGAGGAGGCTAGTGCTCCTAAGCAGAGCATTGCTATGGCTCTTGTGTGGTGAGGATTCTTGAGTCCCGCGACGAGAAGCTGTCCCAGCCCAGCTTCGAAAGGGGGCAAGCTGTAGGCTAAAGTCGCCGCCCATATGCTGAACCCGAAACTCAGATCGTGAAACACCACGCAGTCATGAATCCAAAACACTTGCTTTTTGGGTGCTCCTGCTCGACGTCTTCTTTGTTGCCAGGCGGGGTTGACTGACTCGACTCCATCGAGTGGAACCCCCCTGGAAACTCTTGGTGCATGGACCTCAGTTAGCGGCGTTTGAAGGGGTGTTGGGGTTCGGTTTAAAGCTTGATAGCAGGTTAGATGTTCAGAAAACAAAGTCATTTGCTCCCGCTGGAACAACTCTGAGAAACTCCCCTCCCGTGGTGGCAGTATCAAGTTCGAAAAACCTGATCTATCACCAACTGAAAGCCCCGAAGTCCTAAACCTACATGCCAAATTCAAGCTTGAGCCGTGCAGCTCGATCCGTGACATGGCATCCTCAGGGAACCAACATGCCATCGTACTCCGCGCCGCCTGCAAACTGAAGAACACTGGACGTGAGGATTCGGGTTGAAGAACTTAGAGTAAACGCTCTGGCTGTTGGTGTGTGGCGTGGATGGTAACGATGCACATGCAAGACGAAGATAGAGCCGAACAACTCCAACGTGAGGGAAGATGGCAGAATGACACGTATCAAAACTGCACCCCACTGTAGACAAGAAACGGCGACAGGATCCGCGAAAAAGCGATAGCACCCATGCGAATCGACTCGATTCCTGAGACGCCGAGGTGTTGTCCTCTGCTATGCCGACACGGGGACCCAAGCTCTAGATCTTACGTGCCGTGGTCTCCTCAGCGTCGCTATCGCCGCTTGTCACATGTACAGCAAGCATCATCATCAGCATCACCATCGCAGTCATCAGTGTCATCATGACGACGTCCATGCGCATGGTCATCGTTACTGTCACCCTGGCTAGCGAAACGTGTATGAGCATCATAGCCTCCCGCCATCCGCATCACCATCATCTACCGTCATCACCAACAGAATTTTCAGCACCAGCATTCAGCAATTTCGTTTTAGCTACTATCATCGAATGGCGCACTGGGTTCATTCCATGTTCTGGTGATTGATCCAAGTATACAGCCGTAAGAGAAGCGGGTCTTCGGCCCGTCTGTGGTATGTGGTTTCCATTGATTGTCGAAAGGCGTCAGTGGTCCCCATGTTCACCTCTATAGTGTAGCTTGTCCAGGTCTATAGGAGTTCAGAGATTCAAGATGGCTTCTTACGAGGTCTTGTCTTCGGTCCAAGAAGCGCTTGGGTAGGGTGGGCAGTATAGCAGTATATTGACAGTATGTGATCTTTACAAGGGGATTATACCGGAATGTTATTCGCAGTATCTGGTAATTGTTCCGATACGTCTATTTTAGGGCCTTGACTCCCAAACCGTTGTCTTGAAAAAAAGCCCACCCACGTTCTTTCCAAAACCCCACCTTCAAATCCTTGCCTGAAACCTCATAGCATAATCGAAATAATCCCTGAATCTGATCATCGTCCCTCCGAAAGCCCTAAATCCAACACCGGCCACACCTGGCTGGCCACAAGTTCGGAGTACACCTTTCCAGAAGCAACTCCACGGGCCCGGATGAGGATTCTTTAGGGTTTCTTGTTTTACGGGGGTTAGGGTTTTGGGTTTCTTGTTTTACGGCTTCGGTTCCGGATCTATGTATAGGAAGATTTGGGCAAATCTTTGCCTGACTCTCTAAGTCTCTGCTGCAGCGCCAAGAAGTGAGCTGCCTCTCGGACCCAAACCTTGGGGCTGTGGTGAGCCTTCATGGAATCCAGGAGCAGCTGTGGACCCTAAGAGACCGCACTGCTACGGGGCAGGTGGCACCAGGCACTGCCAGCTTTAAAACCCTGCAACGTGGCCAAAGATCCGCGGTGCTGGTGACTACAAGAGTTTTTCGACTCCTGATTCCCCTTTATATAAAATTGTGGAACTCCCGCTGCCGTGCATGCTTTCAGAATCCGGCCTCGTACCAACCAGGATCACGCACAGCCCAAACAGGATTGAGAGGAAAGCAGTACCTGGATAATATCGGAGCCTTCAGAATCAGAATGGTATTTTACAGTGTGGTTGCAATAACAATAAGGAACCCTAAATAAGGAATAGTATTGGCAACCATTCAGGCGTCTGCATTGCTGCAGGCTGCTTTGCTGAGGTAACGGCACAAGCACAAATTGCAGACTGCTCGCTGCGAAGAGTACCCTTCCAGTCTGGTCCCAGAAAAATATCCGGACACTTCAGTCAAACAAACACACGGCTGCTCTGAGTCAGAGACTGTATGTCCTTTCCTAATGTAGGGGCCTCAATAATTAGAATAAGGTTTTGGGGCCCATTATACTATATTTTTGTAGCAATTTTAATAAGGAACCCCCAAAATAGTGTAGGTAATTTTTGAGGCCCCTATATTCTTCAAGCCGAAGGGGACCTTCGCTCGAAGGTGCAGTTTCCGTTTAAGCAAGCTGGACGGTGGGAACTGTAGTCTGTGAGTCCTAAAGCTCGAACAGTCTTCGTTGAGTCCAGAGCTGGGATGTGTACAGAGAACGATTTATGAGCGGCTATCGCGTGCAAGTGGAGCACCCTTCGGCAATGCGCTCCCGCAGGAATTTCAGCAAGCCCTGCTGGTCGTGGTACTCCTTGGTCCCGAGCGGATGATTTTCCACCAGGCTTCCGGAAGTGCCTTACAACAGCTTCAGGCATCACCTGCACGTGTGGAACCCTTGGCTATAAATCCCAAACTCTGAACCATCGAACCGAAGAACTTCACAGCTGAAGCCCCTCCAACAAACGCCTGAAAAGACGTGCCGAAACCCCGTAATCCCCCAAAGCCCCTTCAACCCCAATCCACAAACTAATATAGGGGCCTTAATCATTAGAATAGGGTTTTGGGGGCCCATTATACTACAATTATAACAAGGAATAGTATCGGCAATTATAGGTAATTTAATTGGCAAGCCCCTATGATACACCCCCATAATACCCCTTTTTGCAATACCCTTTTTAAGAACCCTTTAGAGGAACCCTGTAGTCCTTTATTGAGGCCCGAAATAGATTATAGCCCCCTTTAAAGGAACCCCCACAATAGTACAGGTAATGTTTCAAGCCGCCCCTAAGTAGAGGAGGAGACTCCCAAGGCTTGCCGCTGAAGCCGTGCCAAACGATGAGATACTCTGTATCCAACTCCTGCAATCTCGGGGGGGGTTTAGGGTTTAGGGTTTAGGGGGTTCTCTTGGCTTTTTTTGACACTCACTCTCGGACAAGCCTCCTGGTTTTAGGATTGAGGCTTGGGGGTGCGGGTTTAGCTGGGTATCTTTATGTTCTGCAGGTTTTGGGTGGCATCGTTTTGGTGCCACTTTCTATAAAACCCTGTAATAACTAGCGAAATAGCTCAGATCAACAAGCATGGCATCTGGCGGCCGGATGGATTCGCAAGAAGCCTTACTCACAACGAGAAACCGCGCGTGAGAAGCGCGCCTGTGGGAACAAGAAGTTGAAGCATTCTGCGCCGTGGCGAACCGCGCCAGATACTTGGGTGGCTTTGATAACCTGCCACAAATCAACAGCCAGGCAGAAGCTGAGGGAGCAGCTGATAATCTGATGATGTGACTGAGATCCGAGCCTGCTCGATAAGACCATATGATGTAGGATCACCAAAGCCATACCTTGGAATCAAGGGTCTGCAACAACTCCGGAGTTTCCGCAGCACGAGCAGGTGAAAAGCTGAAGGGCAACATAAGCTGAATATTAACCATAAATAAGAATAACAATAACAATAGTAATGGCACTAAAAGTAATGATCTGATTCCTTTCTCCGGCAACTCATTAAACACATCAGCCAGTTGGGCGAACATCATCGGATGCTGCCCGTCCCTCTGCCAGACACCATCAAGCATCATCATCAGCATCAGCTACGGGTTGCTATACCATAGTCTAGATCCGACGAACATCATCAGCATTATCTGCAGGTTGCCTTGGCTGGGTGAAGGAGAATCAAGCAGAGTCTGAGCGAGCATCCGCATCAAAATGAAAGCTGGATTGCAACTCGGCCCAAGCCGGACGAGCATCATGAGCATGCGCTGCGCAAGCTCAGTCAGAGGCATCAGCTTCAGCTGCGGAGTACTTTCGGGCAGCAACACCTGTGATGTCTTTACCCGTCCCCTCGATTCATCAGCCCACCTCTGTCGAAGTCAGGGCGAGCATCCGCTGCTTGGTCGTTTGCCCCTCTGACCAAGCCCAGGTGCCCTTCCATCCTCTGCCAAAACTCCATGAAGAGCAGCATTAACCCAGTTGTCGCGCTGCCCAAACCGGCAAGCATCATCAGCATCAGCTGCAGGGTGCTTTGCCCCTCACACAAACCCTGCGAGCATCATGAGCATCAGCTGTGGTGCGCTTTGCATCCCCTTACCGCGCAAGCTCAATTAAAAAAGCAACGTTAATCCAGTTATCACGCTGCCCAAGCCGAGCAAGCATCACGAGCATCAGCTGCAGGGTGCTTTGCCCCTCTGACAAAACACGGCGAGCATCATCAGCATCAGCTGTGGTGCGCTTTGCATCCCCTCACCGCCCAAGATCCATGAAGAGCAGCGTTAATCCAGTTATCACGCTGCCCAAGCCGAGCAAGCATCATGAAGATCGGCTGCAGGGTGCTTTGTCCCTCTGACAGAACCCGACAATCATCATCAGCGTCAGCTGTGGTGGGCTTTGCATCCCCTCACCGCCCAAGCTCCATGAAGAGCAACAGCAATCCAGTTATCACGCTGCCCAAGCCGGGCAAGCATCATGAGCGTGAGCTGCAGGTGCTTTGCCCCTCTGACAGAACCCGAAAGCATCATCAGCATCAGCTGTGGTGTGCTTTGCATCCCCTCACCGCCCAAGCTCCTTGAAGAGCAGCCTTAATCTATTTGCGACGCTGCCCAAGCCGGGCAAGCATCATGAGCATGAGCTGCAGGGTGCTTTGCCCCTCTGACAAACCCCGGCGAGCAGCATCAGCTGTGGTGGCTTTGCATCCCCTCACCGCCCAAACATCAGCTGCAGGGTGCTTTGCCCCTCCGACAAACCCCGGCTGCATCATAGCTGTGGTGCGCTTTGTTTGCATCCCCGCACCAGACTCCATGAAGAGCATTGCCCCTCTGACAAAACCCGGCGAGCATCATCAGCATCAGCTGTGGTGCGCTTTGCATCCCCTCACCAGCATTAATCCAGTTGCGACTGCCCAAGCCGGGCAAGTATCATGAGCATCAGCTGCAGGGTGCTTTGCCCCTCTGACAAAACCCGGCGAGCATCATCAGCATCAGCAGTGGTGCGCTTTGCATCCCCTCGCCGCCCAAGCTCCATGAAAAGCAGCATTAGTCCACTTGCGACGCTGCCCAAGCCGGGCAAGCATCATGAGCATCAGCTGCAGGGTGCCTTCCTCCTCTGACAAAACCCGAAAAGCATCATCGGCATCAGCTGTGGTGCGCTTTGCATCCCCTCGCCGCCCAAGCTCCATGAAGAGCAGCATTAAACGCTGCCCAAGCCGGGCAAGCATCATGAGCATCAGCTGCAGGGTGCTTTGCCCTCCGACAAAACCCAGCCAGCATCATTAGCATCAGCAGTGGTGCGCTTTGCATCCCCTCACTCACCGCCCAAGCCAAGCCGGGCAAGCATCATGAGCATCAGCTGCAGGGTGCTTTGCCCCTGTGACAAAACCCGGCGAGCATCATCAGCATCAGAGCTCCATGAAGAGCAGCATTAACCCAGTTGTCACGCTGCCCAAGCCGGGCAGGCATCATGAGCATCAGCTGCAGTGCTTTGCCTCTGTGACAAAGCCCGGCGAGCATCATCTGCATCAGTTGTGGTGCGCTTTTGCATCCCTTCACCGCCCACGCTCCGTCAAGAGCAGCATTGACGCAGTTGTCAGCCACGCTGCCCAAGCTCGGCGGGCATCATTAGCATCAGCAGCAGGGTGCTTTCCATCCCCAAGCGCGGCGGAGAGCGGCATTAGTCTTCATGAGCATCGTCCGCAAGGTGCTTCGCGCCTCTGAACAAAATCCGGCGAGCATCATCAGCATCGGCCGCGGGGAGGTTGTCATTGGCCTCAACAAGCCGACGATTCCAAGCCGTGCTAGCAGGCTAGCATCATGAGCATCAGCTGCAGGGTGCTTTGCCTCTGCAGGCTCGGTGAAGAGCAGCACTACAGTAGCTAATTAGCCTTGACAAGCGAACCACTCTGCCCAAAGCTGGGCAAGCATCAGGAGCATCAGCTGCAAAGTGCTTTGCCCTGAGCAAGCCCGGCAAGCATCGCCAGCATCAGCTGCGGGGTTGTTTGCATCTCCTTTACCTGTGCAGGCTCGGTGAAGACTAGTCATTAGCCTTGACAAGCCGATGGCGAACCACTCTGCCCGAAGCCGGGCGAGCATCATCAGCATCAGCTGCAGGGTGCTTTCCATCCCCACGCCCTTGCCCAAGCTCGGTGGAGAGCGGCGTTAGTCTAGCGTCAGCTGCGAGGTGTCGACAAACATCAGCTGCTCGGCACTTTGCGACTCTGTCCAACCCCGACAAGTGTTGAGCTGCAGGGTGCTGTGCGAGCTTGCACCAGCTTGGCGAGCATCATCAGCATCATCTGAGCGGTGCTTCGACACTCAGCATGAATCTAAGAAGGTTGACCATCAGCGTGGCGTTGCCTTGTACAACCCTGTCAGACTAGCCCTGCCGTGCAGCAACCGGCACCTCCTTCAATACACGCTACCTTTGATACTCACCTGGCTCGGTTCGAGCCTCGAACTGGGCAGCTTAGAATCTAGAATCAAGCCGCTTGCCTCCGCACACTTGCCCTGCGAAATGAAACAAGTGAAGTTCGTTTGGGCTTTTTCGAGCAGGGATGCCGTTCACAGCAATTCCTGCTGCAGAGTTTCAGGGAGCATCCTTGCACAGACTCGGTGGCTGCAACATCTCCTTTCGCGCTTCAGTGTCCAACGGCATCACAACGTGCGTCCCAAGGTACCGACCGCCACGAAGGCCTTGCTTGCATGTGCTGGGCTGAAAACACCAAGGTGCGGCGGAATTTCAGGTCGTCTACCTTGCTTGGCGGCTTCGCTGAGGACCTGCAGAAGGGGAAGGCTAGATGAAAGGATACGCACTGCGCGGGCTGCGCTGCTGGCAGGGAATTGGTTTGAAGATGACGTCGTTTGTGGGTGCAAGGCTTCAAGTGCCTTACAGTTTGGAGAGACGTGCTTCTCTGAACTAAGGCAGCTCTTCCACCCCAACTTCATCCCTTTCCGCAAGGCAGAAACCATGTTCCAGGCTTTCAAGAGAATGGGCTACTGGCTCTAAAGACCTTATATTACAAACCGTATAGTGCTATGCAAGCAAGCTAGGCTTGCGGTGCCCGAAAACGACGGCTGCAAGGTCCCTCCGTGCTTTGCAACTTGGAGCTTCGATCTCTCTTTGGAACTCGGACCTAGCGTCTTTGACACTCTAAGCTTTCTGGGGTCTTGGTTTAAAGTTTAGGGTGCAGGATTTAGAGTTTTAGGGCTTAGAGACGCTTAAAAACTAGTTGACCGGCTATATAGGTAACTTGGCTTCTACGGTAAGACGGTAAGGTAGGGAACGACAGAAGATTTTGAAGGGCCTTTGGGATTGGGCGGCACTGTGGAAGCCGCTCATTGTCATGGTCACAAGCCATGAAGACTCAACCCACAAACCCCAAACCTCTCCAAAAGCCCTAAACGGTGGGAAAACCATACAAGGCATGAAGCACGTAAGCCCAAAAAACCCAAACACGTGTAGCACCAGAGCACTTGAACAGTTTATCATTTATTAAACCCCTAGGAATGCATAAAGGCTGCTTCAACCCTATTTCCCAAAAAGCCGTTTGAACCACAAAAAGCCCATGTAATATCGCGCCCGGAAAAGCCTATACAAATAAACCTTCAACAAAACGCGAGAGTCAAACAGAGCCTCCGTAAGTCAAAAACCCTTTATCATTTGCTTTGCAAACCTCTTTTTGAACTGTACTAAACCTTATAAACCTCGTATACAAACCTTCACAACTCTGAGCTCGGGGCTTTGAGCCACCGGGACGTCCAGGAGTCGGAGTTCGGCTCATTGAGGATCTCCCTGGCGCGGATCTTTTTGGGGGGCACTTAAGGGGTTTGGGTTAAGGGTTAAGGTTTGGGGGGGTCTTCGGAGCTTAGGGGCCCGGCGGGTTGGGGTTGGGGGGTTTAGTTTGAGAGCCCTTTAGAAGTGGGAGCTGGAAATTCGGGGTGTTTAGGGCCCGTTCCCAAAAAAGCACCCTCAACCCTTAACCCTAAGAAACGCCAAACAAGTACACAACTACAAGACCGTAAACTCAAACCCACAAAGACCCCAAACCCTAAACCCGAAACCCTGAACCCTAAAGCCTTTCCCAACAGTACCCTCCCCCGAACCTGGTACGATCTAAACTCCAGAGCTCCAGTTCCATCTGATCAGGTGGCAGCCGCTCATAGCGCATCCCCTTGCTGCCTCAGAATTTAGGGCTTAGGATGGCTTCGGCTTTTTATAGATTTTTGGTTTAGGTTTTAGGGCTTTGAAGTTCTAGGGCGGATGCACTTGAAGTTGAAGACTTCGCCGATCTGGGGCCTGTTGATGCTGTGAATATCATTCAGAGGAAGGTGTGTTGCGAGTTTGGTGGTTTGGGGCTTATAGGCCTTGCTACGAGGGTTCTGAATATTTTGCCACCTGCTTTGGCTTGCATATGGGGGTGAGTGGAGCCTGCAGAACTTGAGGCCACAACAAAAGACAGTGTTATCACTGTACAAGTTGCACTCAGAGACAGAAAGAGAGAGAGAGAGAGAGAGAGAGAAAGAGAGAGAGAGGGAGGGAGCAAGAGAGAGAGAAGAGCTCTCCAAAATCTCGAAACCCGAACAGACATTCGAAGGTACAGAGAAACTCTGAACTAAATGTCCCAAGAGCCCACAGTGAAGGTGTCAAAGTCGGAGACAACCGGCTTCACGGTTCGAACCACTTTGCTGCTGTGTGGAGCCATCCACTCCTCCGACTAGAGGAGCTCTCTCTCTCTCTCTCTCTTTCTGTCTATGTATCTACCAATCCGTCTACGCACTTCTATGTATGCTTCTGTGCACTTTTTGGTCCTGCGCGTGAATAGCACATGCAGCTCTGCCTCTCACTCTCTCTCTCTCTCTCTGTGGGCGCCCGTGGTTACGCCTGCGAGCAGCATGCATGTACTCGTATCAAATATCTGCGAAACACAAAGATGTTTAAAGAGTTCTTGAGATTTCAAGAAGTCTCTCAGATCATAGATACATCGGAAGGAAGATCCCCGAATCCCAAACTCCCCTACCCCCGAAACCCTACCAAAAGACCGAAAACAAGCAATCACCGAAGACATCGGCACTTGGTCCTCGGCATAGGCGATGAGAAGGCCGTGGGGATTCATTGGGTTGGTTGCATCGTACTGATAGAGCACCACCTCGGTGCATTGTTTTTTTTGTCGCCCCTTTTCCTCCCGCGTTATCCGAAGTCAGAATGCCAGTCTGGCTGAGGCAGTCAGTCGGGACTGCGGCTGAAAGGGATTCACGCCCTAACCACCTCACGCCCTGACTGGCAACCTTGCTCAGTCCCGACAAATGCGAATCACTCTCGAAGCTGATGTGGGCTCGACTCCTTCAAGACCGAATCAGACCAAACGGTGCAGGGGTTCAGGGTGTCTAGGGTTTATGGCTTAGGCCATTGGGGGTTTAGGGTAGAGGGTGCAGGGCTGGAGCAGGTGATCAGAGTTTCCAAAATCAACAACGGAACCCCGCACCCCTAAGTGGTGCAAAGTGGCTCGAGGATTGCTTTTCTCATCGCGGACAGCATGCAAATTCCTTGCGATCTGCTTGGGGCTTGTTCAAGGTTTACAAGGGTGTGGCACAGGGTGCTATACGGCGGTTTCTGGAATGGTGACCTTGATTTGGGTACTTTCTGTAATTCTGTAAGTTAAAGATGTTTCTAAACGCGTCTTTCTTAAGGTACGCCGTTGTTGTGTGAGGCTCTCGCATGACAAGAGCGCCTGGCATTTCTGAATTCCTACATCGGCCAAACAAAAGGAAGCCTAACAAGGAACTCAAACCATAGGACCCTTGTTCTCAGCAGATCATCGTAAGCCGGACAGCAGAACAAATCACTGCCGTCTACGCCGTGAAGCAGTGCAGCATGATGAACCCAAAACCATAACCCTCGAAACCCTAAAACCCGACAGCCCTTGATACTATCCTGCCTCTCAGACTCTATGCCATCGGAAGCTGACACACAGCACAACCTCACACGACCGGTGCAGGTGCCTACGCGCGACAACGACACCAAAATTAAGATGCCGAAATCCCCGAGATGCCGGGGGATCAAATGACTCAGGCCTTCAAACGATCCTTAGTAGAAGGGCCGCCCCCGAAGGCACCCTAATGTCAAGGACGCTCTTTGTATTAAAAAACCAATCGAAACTTGAAAGATATTCTTAAACAAATCGAAGCGAATATGACAAGACCCTGTAACAATCTTCAAACCTTAACAATCACAAAGCCCTTGTTGGCACCCAGTCTCGAGGCATCAGCTGGGACGACCCTAATTCACCCCTAGAGCGACTGAATCCTCTCAGACCATGTACGGCCGTGGCTCATGTCCATGAATGCCGGTTCGGAATGGCGCCCCGTCTCCCAGCCTGCTTGGAACTGAATGTCCTGCCAGAGATTGTGTAATGCTCTCGTGGGATTTTGAGGAGATTGTGGGGGTTAAGGAGCACTTAGGGCTTGTATGGTGTGTAGGCTTACCAGGGTTGGCTATGCTTGCTCTTGAAGGAAGGCTTTTGCATTTTTTGTACGGGGCTTTCGGGGTTGACTGTTGACGTGGTGCTTCGAGGCGGGGCGAAGATTTCGGGTTTGACTTTGGTGTTTGGAGGCGGAGAGAAAGGAAAGAGAGAGAGAGAGAGAGCGAGAGTCAGAGAGAGAGCGACTGCGAGAGCCAGCGAAAGAGAGCGAGTTTTTAGGCTTCCCCTAACAGAGGTTTAGTGTTTAAGTTTTATAGGGGCCCTTCGGGTGTATTCTTTCAGGGCATTATGTCATGGTTTAGGCGAAGTGGGCTTCGGGGTCAGAGTTTATCAAGTTTGTCGGCTGATGTGTTCCTCTGTCCGGTTCGAAGTGAAAGGGTTTAGGGTTCAGGATTTTGGCTTGGGGTTCTGGTTTCCGGTTTTCAGGGATGTGAAGGTTCGGTTGAAGGATCTATGCAAACCTGAAACTTTACGCATCCTTAACACCCGAAGCCCGGAAGATCCTGCTTGTCGATGTAGACCATGCGCATGAGTGTCTCTGGTACGCGTGCACCAAAAGCATCTGGGGAAAAGTTGGCTGCTGGAGGCTTCTTAAGAAATCAACACAAGAATCATGAGATCCCACCCACACTCGGGGAGCTAGGCGAGGTCGGCAGAAGCATCGGTACAGCACAGTTCAGATTCGCAACGTTTCGGGTTTGTCCTTACAGCTTCTTATCAATGATGCCCAGAGCCTCCTCGAAAGGACCTTCCGGGAGATGTTGGGTTACCAGCCTCATGGATTAAGATGAACCCAGTATGAACGAGGATTGAGTTGTTGTGGAGAGCCACACGTTTGGCTGTTGGTCGTCACTCGGAAAGCCAAGCTGCGCGGTGTCCATCTCTAAACTAAACCGTTCCCACTGCCTTCCATACTCAGTGTGTCCAGCTAGCAGTGGAGTCAGTTTGGCTTCGAGTTTGGGCGTGCCCCGCAGCAAAATGGTGTCGGATCTCAGCCGTAGCTTCCTGCTGCTATCTCCAAACAGTGACTCTAAATAATTTCGATGTGAGTTCCAGTAGTCCATGACAACCGCGAAGCCCTCTCGTTTGGCCTGACCTGAGCTCGATACTAAAGATTCTTCTCAGCACTACTTCAACCACATCCTGCAATGGCCTGGGTAGCTATCGTCCAGGGTGATGGCATGGTCTCGGTCGCCGCCTCTCTGCCAAAAGCCACACCGTAGCATCAAATCTGAACTTGAAGTAGGGCATGGCTTTCGGATTCAAACTGGACAGGGTTGAAGATCTGCACAGAAAGCCTTGCGAGCCTAGGCTTGTGGTGTCAGGAAAGGTTGCAAGCGACACCGGTGAGGAATGCACTTCTGACACGGGCGAGGAATGCGCTTCTTCCTTGCAGCTGCATAAGCTGGGTGTGGCAGCATGACTACCACATGACTAGTCACCACATATTCCAGTCAAGGTCAGGCGTCGGGCCGCGACTGCTGTAACGGCTATGAGGGGGATGGCTGCTCGTTTTGCTCTGCTGCGACTGCATTCTTCTCGCTGCCATTGCCATGGTTGTCCGTACCAGCACCAGCACCAGCACCAGCACCGCCACCGCCACCACCGGCAGCGGCAGCGGCAGCAGCACCAGCACCACGACCACCCCACCAGCACCACGACCACCACGACCACCACCACNTACGCTTCACTAATACAGTCTAGACTCTCTACTTACTGCGAAGAGCGCATCAGAGGGACGCAATACGGCTTCCGCCGCCGACACCGCCCACCACTACCACCAACACCGCGACCACCACTACCACTGCCACTGCCACTGCTACTGCCACGACCACTACACGAGTTCCGATATAACTACGTACTATTCATGCTGGCAGCGCACTTGCCACAGACATCTTGTGACAGTGACAACTCTTTTATGGATACTTGAGCAAGAATGCCCAGTGCCTACCCGTTTTACCGCTGGGTCTATGCATACGTCCTGAAACGCTGGACCCTAAATGGATAAATTCCTAAGCCTCTGCATAGGCTGAAGCCCAAATCTGGGCTTGATCGGGCAATGCTCGGCAAACCGACGACAATAATGATGCCACAGCAGAGTCTCCTATGTCCAAATAGTAATACCAAGCAGAAATGCCACGATACAATAAGTCATGTTCCTGCTGTTTCTGGCAAGAGCCGAAAACTCAACCAGTGGTAGAAGACTGCAGATACAGAAGTATTTCGTAAACTCCGTGTGTGGTCGTGGCAGGTTCAGCGGTAGAAATTTGGACCTGAAGGCTCTGATTTTCGAACTCCCCACATGGCGAACCTGTCCACGTGCCGCCGATGGCAGCAGCATCCCGCATCTCCTGCAATGCGATCTCTCGGTCCTGCTTCGTGTCGAAGTAGATCGTCACCTCGGAAGCTGCGCTCAGCAGCCAGAAACGCTGACGCCGACATGCGTACTTTTTGTCTGTTAGGGCACGAAGACTCAAGCTCGGGTTGAAGTAAGAAGACACTGGCCCAACAGTTAGCTGAGAGACTGTTTGGATGCAACAACGAAACCAAGGCCTCTGACGACAAAGCAATGCAGAAGGTCCTGAACGGCCTCGAACCTGCTTTAAGGAGAAACAGAGAAAGCGAAGCCTCAGAGGTTTGTCGGACTTCACCCTCGACCCGACTGCAGTACCCTTAAAGTGTTCGTTTTGTATTGAACCTGGGTACGTTATAAGACTTCAAGCCGGGGTGAAGGCCAGACGATTTCGAGCTTAGGACATGTGGTTGCGTCGTTGTTGGGCTCAGCCATGCCCCCGAAACCCTAGCGAGATGTGCCGAAAACGATGCATGTGACTCCTGACTCTGATTTTGTTTCAACCGTTCCAAAACTCCCGATGCGATATCCTCGCCGCGACGCCGATCGGGAATTCGCTTGCACCAAAAACCTCTACCTCTCTCTGCCTCTCTGTCTCTCTCCCGAATTCTCCCGATATGTTGACGCTGGCATCCGCCGTGGTGCATTGGGTCTGATCGGTTTTGGTGAGCACATGACCTGTCTGTCTTTCTACCGGGCAAGAGGAGGGGCGGTCCCTCCTTCCCCGCATGCAGACGAGAACCAGCAACCGCCATGTTCCACCAGAATCAGAAGTTTGACTCGTCATGGCTTGGTTGTAACTGCGGTGTCTGACGTGTGTGGGGATCCCTACTCACTTAATTAATCACTTTTTGTTTTCTGTCTCTCTCGCTCGCTCGCTCGCTCTCTCTCTCTCTCTCTCTCTCGCTCTCTCTTTAGCAGCAGGCCGAGCAGCCTACTGTGCACTGCTGGGCCAAGGCACGAAGGCATCTGGAGGCGGACTTTCGATCTTGTTCTTGTCTGCGTTGTCATGGATTTGCAGAAACCTGACCATCATGCTGGCATCTGGAATCATGGGCTTGGGCTTCTGTGCCCACAAGCATAAAGCCGCATGTCACGACAACTCTTCATTGGTCCATCTCCGGCTTGACTTATCGCAGTAGTGCATCCAAGCTCTTGGAGATTAGTAGATGCATGGTGTCACGACTCCTAGGTTTGCTAGGGTTCGTCGTATTTTTCGAAGCGACGCAGAAGCGACGCATGTCATCTTGTGAAACCTGCCCCACGAGGCAAACAGTGCAAGCGACTGGGGTTGGTCATGGCTGATGCTATGGGATTACGGCTCAAGGTTTCAAGTCTGGGCTTCCGGGCGTCGGGGAAGTTTGTGAATTAGGAAGCAACAGTTCTTGTCAGCTTCTACGCCTTTGTAAGTAAAGAGGTGGAGTGGCTGCGATGGTCTGCTGACATGCAGTAGTCATGTTAGCTGCCTTCCCAGCTGATGCGGAGTAGAGCCTGGGTTCAAAAAAGGAAGCAACAAAGATCAGTGCCCGGACACTTAACCCCTAGTCTAGAAACCCGTAACCCGGAACAGCGGAGGCCTCAAAAGGCGGGATGAAGGTAGGTGGGACTGGGATACTCCCAAATAAGAGTCTTTTTCTAAGGGATCCTTAATCCTACCTACCTGCATCCCACCTTTTGAGGCCTCCGAGAACACCAAGCATTTGGGTTTGGGGCCCAAGGCCCTGCAACTCCGGAGTTCTAAGCCCCTGAAGCCGGCAAAGCCTGCAACCCTAAACCATGGAAGGGCACGGAAAAGAATACTATAGGGTACTAGAAGGGTTACCATGAAGGGCTTTCAAGTCATAAATCCGAAAGCCCTACCTAGACTATTTTGGGGTTCCTTGTTATAATTATAGTATAATATACCCCAAAACCCTATCCTAACTATTAAGGCCCTATATTATAGAACCCTAGTATGTTCTCTTATAGACCCCTTTAAGGATCCTCTAAAGGAACCCTATTCTAACTATTAAGGCCCCTGTATTATAGTCTATAGATCCCTTATAGTAACCCTTATAGGCCCCTTTAAAGGTAAGGCCCCTGTATTACAGCGACTTCTATTAGCCCAAGAGGCGGAACAAAGCCAGACAAGCGGTTCCTCTTCGCTGACTTGCCCTTCCTTGCACCATTTTGCTGAGGGCTCCGGGTTTAGGGTTATAGGGTTTACGGTTATAGGGGTTTAGGGGTTTAGGGTGTGGGGTTCCGGGTTTAGGGTTTAGGGTTCCGGGTTTAGGGTGTGGGGTTCCGGGTTTAGATGTTGGGGTTTTCCGGGACTTCTTGAAGAGTAGTGCTCCTGAAACTGATTTGATGTTCAGGCCTCGGGAAGCCCGGGTGGTGCGGGAGTTTGATGCAGTGGCTTCTTGAGCCTAGGTCTTCGGATCCTACCCGGCCCTGTGCACGCGCACACACACACACAAACAAGCTCCTTGGCCTCAGAGGCCAGTAGAGGCCCGAATCTTCAGCCGAGACACACATTGAGCCCCTTTCCGACAGCAGTTTGGTTGAGCATCTTTGCGAGAGCATCGCCTCAGCAAGGTGTTGCTTACCAAAAAACTGTTTGCAGTGACAACGATCGTGATTCTATACAGTGGTGCTGCAGAGGGCTTCAAAGCTTTTCCCGAGCAATTCTCACGCGACTACCAAGAAACCAAACAAACCCTCGTGCGTCTCCAGAGCATGTACGACCAGAAGGGTTCGACTTCCTGCGTCCGGTCCCCGCGGCAATATGTCATCATGAACCAAAAATCGATCCTGCTCCGCGCACTACGGAGAGGCGAGACAACAAGACTAGGCATAGCAAGAAGGACCAAGGCATTGCTGGGTGACGGACATCAAAACCAAGATCCGAAACCCTTAAAGCGCTGAAGCCGCAAGACAGCGGCTGTATCCATAGGCTCCATAGTAGTTCCTTTTTGGGATTACCTTATAGGATTCTAAATATGAACCCCAAAAAGGAACTAGTATGGAGCCTATGGGTATCTCTATGACACCCATAAAAACCCTCAGCCCCGATAAGCCCTGACTGAACCCTAAACCCTAAGAGCCCTAACCCCTAACCCCTCAAACCCCAAAAGACCTAGCTACACACCCAAAACTAGAAACCCCTAAACCCTAATCTAAGG
Organism: Symbiodinium sp. clade A Y106; assembly: GCA_003297005.1. Classification (NCBI taxonomy): domain Eukaryota; class Dinophyceae; order Suessiales; family Symbiodiniaceae; genus Symbiodinium; species Symbiodinium sp. clade A. The sequence continues at coordinate 18,433 of BGNK01002292.1, read as the reverse complement.
GCCTCAAAAAAAATAATAAGGAACACCCCCCCCAATAGTATAGGTAATTATTGAGGCCCCTATGGCCCTATGTTAGACCCCTGAAACGAGGCACGGCTGGTGGGCCGGTAGACGGCAAACCAATGCGTCTCCGAGGAAGGCCCCGGTGCCTGCACTGACAAATCCACACTCAAAGAGGGCATAGGGTTTAACGGTTTCGGGGTTTACGGTTTTGGGTTTAGAGTTTAGGTTGGTTTCCGGGTTTAGGGTCTAGAGTTTTAGCGGTTTAGGGGTGTAGGGCTTAGGATACCCAACTCACTCTGAGAAATGTCGTTTGACATTGTAAGGCCTGTAGGGCATTACGGGTTCTTTATGGCTTTCTCATGGTCTTACACAGGGGGATGCCTAGGTCCCTGGAGGGGGTTTTATCCGGTTTCAAGGAGGTGTGTACATAGTTTCTAGACCTGATGTGTGGGTACTTTCTAACACAAGCACAATATCTACCCAAGCCCCTACATTAAATGCTCCGTGTATGGGACGACAATTCTCTGGTTGGCTGACTGATTCAAAGTCTTTCCCCTTCTGCGACGACCGATGAACACACAGAGCGCGCTGACTCAAAGCGTTTGAATCTGGGTCAACACGTGCATGTCTTGACATGGTAGGTGCGTGTCCGAGGGGGAAGAAGTATCTCCACACAATGCACTCGGCACACTTGTCGCCGACACCGTGCTTTCGCAACTCCGAACCTCCAAACAAGCCGATTATTCTGCCTAAACCCTAAACCCGTGGACGCGGCTGTCCCCGCGAAGCCCTGAAACCTTGACCCCTAATCCAAGGCCGCACCGCTCAACCGCCAACTCTCGATTACAGGGGCAGGTTTTGGAGGTATAAGTATAATGAGGAACCCCCAAATTCAAAATAGTATTGGTATTTCTTTAGACCCCTCTAATCACCCTCAAACCTACACCCCAACGCCATCGACAAACCCCACAAAGCCTACCATACAACACAAAAAAAAGCCTAGGAAACCCTGATAGCATCCTTGCAACCCCTGACAACCCCTTCTGAAGTCTCGTGGCTCCAGGTGCAATCACAGCAAAGCCCTCAGCTAGCCCACTTATAAGTGGATGCATTCGAAAACATCCTACGGACATCCGTACAAACTATGAAAGTCCCTCTAAACCCGGGGAATCATTCTACAAACTCTGCAACATCTGAACATGCGAAGAAGAGGAATGCGAAGCTGTGATCGACAACTCAAATCACAAACTACAATCAACAACACAAAGATTTGCTGTGAAATCCCTTGAAGTCGATAACACGAACCTACACAACACTGAATTCCAAGGGAGCCCACCCCTAAGCCGACAGCACCACCTAAAAACCTTTTCGCACCACCAATGCTCGACACCTTAGAACAGCCTAAGCCCGCTTTACCCACAAGCCCAAAACCCTGACTTCTGTGCCCGTTAACAACCTTTAGAAGTTCTGCACCCTTCGAAGCCTCAAACCCTAAACACCCAAAACCTGCCTTAATGCCCAAACCCCTACACCTTGTTAATAAATCACCGAAACATTTAGTCATTTAATGGTAACCTAGGATTAATAATCCCCCTTGATTAAGGATGCAATCTCGGGGTCCGGAAATCAGAAGAAGGCAGGGGCGAGAGGAGTTGAAACGGGCGACACCAACCCCCCCCAATAGTGTCCTCGGACCTTGCCAACCCCCCCCCCCAAATTAAAGCCGTTCAGCATCTCAGGCCTTCGCAAAAAGTGCAAAACGACATGTTTGCTGTTTAACTACACTGGAAACCTATCTTGTGATGCTAACAGTGTAGAGAACCAATGTTTAAACAGTCCACGGCCACCTGAGCTTTGAACTCAGCATTGTTTCTATGGCTTCGGGACTTATGAAGCCTTGGTCTGGTCGATGGAGGGTCACAAAGTGCTCGGAAAATGGCTGAGGAAAGCCAAAAAAGCATTTTGGGTGCCTCAAAATGCGTTTTTGGCTTTCTGGATACCTCCATCGGCCCTATCTTGTTACGCAGTGCGCAGGGATCCCCGAAGGGTTTAGAGCACGCGCACGAGAAGAAAGGAAGGGACCTCGACATGGGCATGCGGCCTAATCTAAATGCAGTTTTTATAAGCAGAACTTGATAAGCACAAATCATCCCCCAATTTTCCAGATCGCAGGAGGGCAGGGGAAAGCCAAAACAGCAGGGTCACAAAGAGCTTTGAAAAGGGTAGGGGAAAGCCAAAACAGCATTTTGGGTGCCTTAAAATGCGTGATTGCCTGTGTGTGACCCTCCATTGGCCCATGTGACCCTCCATCGGCCCGATCGAGGAGCTGAGCCAACAACATTATTATTTGGGGGGGGCGCACCTCCCGAAACAGCAAAGCAACAAGAGCTACCTTGCGGGGGGGGGGGAGGGGGGGGGATTTATTAATCATAGGTTCCCATTAGTCTTCTCTTAGACCCCTGACACCACGCAGAAACCTCATAATTTTCCATGTCCTTTCGACGTCCCGCTGAACCTCAAATCCTATGCCCCCTCCTCCTTTTCAGCGCTAAAAACATCCCTCCCGTTGTTGCGCAGACTTGTACATGCACGCCGGATCTCAAAGCTGCTGCACTCGTGGCATGAAACCCTAAACGCAACATAAGCCTTAAACCTTCATGCCGAAACCGTAATGTTGCGGCCCGTTTAATCGGAGCCCCACCCCCCTTCGACCAAAACTTTTGGCTTGAATAGTGTGGTGTCCGTGACCCCCCCCGGACCGGGGCCAGGGTCTGGGTGGCTTTGATTACGTTGGAAGGGAATTGGGGGGTCCGGGAGGTTTGGGGAGGGCTTGGGTGGGGGGTCTGCGATTCTCCGCGGATGCCTGGGTCGGGGTCGGGATCACCAAAAGCACGAAACCAAGCCCCCATCACTCCAAGATAACTACCAAGACTAAAAACCCTTCATTTTGAAGACTTTTCCTTCCAGCCTGCACTCCCTCCAGAATCGACCAAGTCTGACCCCTGGTCGTGTGCAGTAGTACAGTAGCAGTACAGTAATAGTACAGTAATAGTACAGTAGTACCGTAGTAGTACAATAGTAGTACTAATGTGTACAGTAGTAGTGCAGTAGTGACTAGTAGTGGTTTGGGCGGGGGTTTAGGTCGTGGGTGCCTTAAGATTGACCATCAGCAGACAGAACAGTCACCCCCAAAATACCACCCAGCAAAAAAAAACACATTAATTAGGCCACCCGTTTTTTTGGTACGGGCTCGAATAAGGAAAAATAGCGCATTAAAGAGGCACGCCGGATTAAAAGGGCCCACGGGCCCACGCATTAATCCCTCCTTTTGAGAAACCCTGAACCCTAATCCATCCCGTTAAAAGATGTTAAAAGGTCTTGGAGCATAAAACCCCAAACCCTCGAAGAAGCCTGAAACCCGAAAGCAAATGCCTCGATGCCACGGGGCCCTCGGTGGCTTCCGGGGCTCCAGAAGTCAGCAAGAGCCTTTAAAACAGATATATTATAACATACAGCTACATATGTATGTATGTATGTATATAATATATATATATATATATATATATATATATATATCTATATATACTTGTAACCTGTAACCTGTGGTTTAACTTATACATATATATATATATACTTCTTTGAACTTATATATACAATAGCTCTTTTGTTTGGGTGTTTGAAAGGGTTTGTCTTGGTGTTTGCAGAAGGATTCCGAAGGGTTGCTTTTCAGATTGCAGAAGGGCCTCTTGCGGTTTGAGGTGAAGGGTTTAGGGTTTAGGGTTCAGGATTCAGGGTTTAGGGTTTAAATTTAGGGTGAAGAGTGGTGTGTACTTTGTGCTTTAAGCAGGCTGCTTGAGATGAAAGCAAAGACTTCGGTATGCTTTAGTGACTTTGGTGGTTTTCAAAAGGATTAAAGAATGTAGACTTGAGGATTCCGGCACGCTTAAGGTAATTATGACGTTGTTTTAAATGCTTTAGAACTGGAAAAAAGTCCCATGAGCTTGCAATGGGCTTCTTGGAGGGTTAATGCGGCCTTCAGAATTGTTATAGGCATTTGTGCACGACTTCTGCTGTATGAGTTTTAAATGGCGGTTTTGAATTTTGCGATTGGGTTTTTGCAAGAGCTTTCTGAATTTCAACAATGTATATGGTGTACATTTTGGCCATACCGTCTCATATGGTTTTATAGGGGTTACTTACAAGAGTGTCGAGTATCCTGTTTAGGTCTGGCAAGGCTTCGTGTGCGTCAGGGCTTCAAGCGCTTCGCGACTTCTTGGTGGTGTGTATATGGGGATCTGACTAACTGGAAATGAAATTTCTCAAAGCTTGGCCGACAATTCGGGAAGTGGTGGAGGGTTCAGGGTTTAGGGAGATAGTTTCAGGAACAAATCCCTCATCCATGCCACAATTAACATCCAAAAATGTTGGTGCTTTCAACTGCGCAGATTGTGATAAGGTGCCAGCCCCAACTGAACGACCAAAGCCCTAAACCCCCCAGAGCATCGAGATTCCCAAACCTAGGGGCCGTGAGAAATGAACTAGTGGGGGGGGGGACATTTTGCTACTTAATACTATATTTACCATAGGAGCCATAAGGGATAGTCACCGTAACCCAAACCCCGAAGCCCTATGGCCTGAACCCGACACAGGATATCGACAGTCCACTTGGGCTGCAGCAACATAAGATGTCATGCCACTGCTAGTAGACTATTCTTTCGCCAACAATGGGTTCTCCTTGTCTCGGAGTTTTGCACACACCAACATCCTTTGCTCTTTAGGGTTTATAGAGTTGGGGAAATCCAGAAGAAGATAGGTTAAATCGCAGAAGACCCTGGTGCGGCCTTCCTCGGGTCGCAGGCCTTGCAGCAAACCGGTCTAGGAACCCCCGGATTAAGCTGGCTCTTTCAGGAAAGGAAGCACGCGCACGGACATGCATGTATACATACATATACATGCACACATTCGCAAACATTTACGTACAGCATACACACATACGTGCATATGTGCATAAAACAAAAGGACAAACCTGCATATGTATGTATGTATGTATGTGTGTATGTATGTATGTATGTGTATATATATATACACATAAATAGGTATATACGCATGCATACGCCCACATGGTTTCGCCATTGCGGATAGAACCAGTGCCAAGTCAGTGGGTTTTCCTCTCGGTCTCAGTACCACGAGCTGTTTTGCTTTTTGTTGTTGTTTAATTGGTACTTGGAGCATGTGTTGGGTGGAAGGCTCGAATATGGTTTTTTAGCATGTGGTGCGCAGTACACGTGGAGCATCGAATACTTGTAGAAACTTGATGTGGTTGGCTGGCCACAGCTACGCTGACACTTGGGCACGGAGCTCCAAACACCAACTTCGACCTAGATGTCCCCGATCTCCTGCAAAGCTCTGAAGCCAAGCCCATACGGCAAGAACCTCCACCTACCTCGGATACCTGAACCTTCGACGCCATAATCAGGTTCGGAACTCTGAAGCTCCATACCCACTGGAGCGGTTGCAGGTCCAGCGGCGTAATTTTCTCGTTGCTTTAGCTCCAGCTCTACCTGATGGGACCGAATGTCAACGATGCTCTGATTGCCGTTCGCGGCTTCCGGCATTGTTTCTTCATGCAAGAAAAGCCCTCTGGAAGGATGTCTCGGATAACGGCGCGCCTTCCCCTTTGCACTTGAACCCGCAAGCCTGCAAGTTGTCCTTAAGTCCTTGACTCACTTAGGGGATCGCACGTGAGGTGGGTTCATGGAGTTGGAGCGAGGAAGTATCTTCCCACAGCAACAGCAAGAGCAAGAACAATGTCGGAAAGACGAAGTCGCACTTATATGCATGTACCTTGGCCGACAGGCTGCTTCTTCACCTTCGAAGGCACTATGTGGTATGCAATGTCTTTCAGTGTCAACCTTTTCATCATCATCATCATCATCATCCCAACCGGCAGCATCACCATCATCAGCAGCATCATCACCATCAACATCACCATCCTCATCATCGGAATCCACAGCGTCATCGTCCTTCTCATCATCAACCGTGCCATCATGTTGGGTGTCATTGCCGGGCTCGTCATCACAGTCCCAACTTCATCGTGACGATCACTAGCAGCAGAAGCACAACCTGAATACACAGCCGCAGGGTACCCTCTACAGCGGTTATAGGCTATAGGTATGACGTATTTCTGCAGGCTTGCTGTCGTCCTTGACTAACATCCATAGCCACTTGCCTCAGTCTCATAAGTTACCTGAAATTACTTGATGACTCGGTAGGCCCTAAAAACCTCGGCCCTCAGGGATTGCGCAGGAACGCTTCCTGGACACGGGACACCGATCTTTATCCATGCCCTAAACCTCTGTCATAACCCTCAAGCCTAAGCCCCACAGTTCAGGGCAATGAAGAAGAAGACAAGGGTGCCGGAGTCGAGGGATCAAGCGGAGACTGAGGTCTTCTGTGTGTTAAGCTCAGGGTTGCAGTTGCGAAAAAGCTGCACATTCTCGACTCCTGGTCTGCCAATGCGGCCTGAAACCCTTAGTCCAAAGACTAAATGCAGCCTGAGGACCAGCCTTTCGAAAGTATCCCGGTCAAGCACGAGCCTTGGTGGCCGAAAGATGGATTTGGGGTGTGGAGTGTGTGGACTTGGCCTGAGTTGGTGTGACTGCTCCTGTTTTGGCCTCCTACTTCTACTGTTCAGTAGGGTTTAGGGGGTTTAGGGTTTAGAGGGTGAGAGTACAAACGCGGACGGGAAAGACTTCGACAGGCTCCCAATCGGCTGGCTGTTTTCGGAGAACCCAGCTCAACACGCAGGACATTCAAGTTAGATTTAAAAATAGTACTGGCCCTAAACCCCATAAACGCCACCACGGTAGGTCATAGTACTAGCCCCTGAAGCCCGAACGTTAGAAGCCCCGGTCAACCCCTCTTCGCATGCCGCAGGAGCAGTTCCACTTCAGTCTTTGCCTGCTAGAGGGGCAGGCTCTGGGACTTGCAGGCTTCGTACGATGTTTAAGTTTTTAGGGTATTGGGTTCTTTTTTTTTAAGACGTCCCTTTTCCGTATTGGGGTTTGGGGTTTAGGGGTTACGCTTGAAGGTTTAGAGGGCTTTAACACTGGGTTTGGGGATTCAGGGTTTGGGGTTGGGAAACAAGGATGGCCTACTCTGTCGGGGTTTAGGATTTGGGGGGGCTCGAGGGTTTTGCGACTTATGCCCTAAACTACCATACTTTGTCGGTTGAATTTCTAGGGACCCTACCCAGAAAAAGTAGGTGTTGGTAGGTACCCAAAGGCTCCATAGTAGTTCCTTGTTGGATTACCTAATAGGATTCTAGATATGAACCCCCAAAAAGGAACTACTATGGAGCCCCTGGGTAACGGTAAACTCTAACCCCGACCCTAAACCGTAATCCCACGGGTCCGAGCGTGTCTCCGAGACTCCCGAAACCGGCAAAGGCAAAGAGGAACCTGAAGACTCCTGTTTAGGGGTTTAGGGTTTAGGGCTATAGGGTTTTAGGGTTTAGGGCTATAGGGGTTTAGGGTTTAGGGTGATAGGGGTTCAGGGTAGGGCTACAGGGGTTTAGGGTTTAGGGTTATAGGGGTTTAGGGTTTAGGTTTATAGGGGTTTAGGGTTAAGACTCCTCTAGGAGGGGCTTTTAAAGCCTTTGAAAAATATTAGTAGGTAAGATCCTCTTAAGCCCAATAAGAGCAAATATAACATGTCCCAAAGCCCTACCTCGTCCTGTTTAGGGGTTTAGGGTTTGAGTTTAGGGGGTTTAGGGGTTTCGACTCGCACACTCGCTCCACGCAGGCACGGCTTCATGAGATCAGCTTGCTACCGTTACTACCGTCACATCAGCAAGTCAGCATCAGGTCACAGGAGAAAGTTAGCGACAATGCAATACAAGGGTTTAGGGTTTAGGGCTTTTTGGTCTAGGGCTTTAGGGTTTATTGGTTTATATTGGGGTGAGGGTTTTTTTTTGCTTGGGGTGTGGGCATCTGGGGCTTGGGCACCTCGACTCCTTGCATCGGACTGAGTAGGAATGGATAGCGGATAGCAAAGACGGAGCCACGAAAAAGTCAATCTGCGCAGTCGGGAAGAGCCTTGCGCATAGCTACAAGTGCAATGGAAGGCCAAAGCGATTCAAAAGGACTTGAAACACCTCGTGGCTTCAGGCTTTAACATAAGAAAGAGGAACCGTAAGTTATAGTGGGACTAGTAAAGGTCGCAATATGGGAAGCGTAAAGGACGCCCTGAGACGTCAACTCCATTCCGCAAGCAAGCTGCCGTCACGTTTGCTGCACGCGTCTTCCGGTGAATAAAACCAAGCTCGCCAAAACGCTGACCTGCTGTGTACACATGTTCCGGAAACGGGGTGGAGTCTGGTCTTTTGGTCGGCTCAGGGCGGCGATGTATGTTATGGCTTCTTACGCTGTTTTCGACTCCACTCCTTTACGCGTAGGCTTTACCCCCGTCCCCAATGATATTTCGCATGAGGAGTTGCCTGCAGCTTGTGGAGGCTGTAGGATGTTGAGTTTCACGGCTTTCGCGCCTTCACTGCTAAGGGGTTGAAAAAATGGTCTCCCACAGCTTTTTGAATTCTGGTAAGGACTTCAGCTTTGGTTGTGACGGGCCTTGATCCTTCTTGGAAGCCCGAAGCCAGGTTCGAAGCCCTGCAAAAGCTAACGTGCTAATACTCAGGTGCGGAACCGAGCTTGCAAGTTGCAAGACCCACTCCCTGCCCGTCCAAGATCCTTGTCCCAAGGCAAGGGGCTTACTCCGAGCCTCTACCTCCCGAAATTCCCACAAGCCTGAGAAAGTACGATTTCTTGTGTCTTTACGATATCTCATCAAACGCATCCAACCGAAAATCGTTTATGTGCCTGGCTTGTACTCCCTCACAGCTTGCTCCTCCGCTTCCTTCTTGTTGCCTCCGACCTGCTGCAAGGTCGAGGTTGTCACAAGGCCAGGCACTTTGGCAAGCACTGGTGCTCGTATACCCGCATATGCACATACGTACATGCACACAGGCGTAGAAATCTGTCAATATGAACATGTACATGTCCATATACCTACATACTTCTATCTATATTCACATCTATATCTGTAGCTGCATCTATATCTTTATCTATGTATCTATCTATCTGTCTATCGATCTAGCTGTTTGTCTATCTATCTGTCTGTCTATCTGTATACATATATAGAGGGAATATCATATACACATAATATCTCACACAGAATACGCATGTATATATATATATATATGTAGATAAATACATATATATATATATAATTATGCTATATTATATTATAGTATAGTGTTGTGCCATATGGCCTTTATTATACTGTATTGCGATATATTGTAATAAGTTGTGCGATCTTGTATCAGGTCAAAACATAATATGTTATATTCTAGTCCATTATAGTATAGTATCGTATAGTATAGTGCAATTTAATTTTATGCTACATTTATAATGCATTGTATTCTGCTATGCTCTATTAAATTAGAGTCTAGTGTTTTGGAAAATGTCATATTCTATCATACTGTGTTGCAATATATACATACTTACACGCATACCTACCTACCTGCATACATACACAAGCACACAAACAAATGCATACATACATATATGTACATGTCTCTATGTATATATATATATATAGATGTGTGTGTATATGCATATCCGTAGCAAACACCTCCCGACGGTTCGACAAGGGAAAGGTCCAGGACATCAGGTTGTATAGTGTTTCAGAGGGTTTTCAGAAGGGCTTTATGGCTTTATAGGGCTCTCATAGGGTCATGGGGCTCCCAAGGGTTCTTACGAAGCCTTAGTGGCTTCTCATGCTGTGTTAGTTTCATAGAGGCGACCTTTGATGCCCTGCGCCCTATGCCAGCAGTCAACCCGAAAATGGTGAAGTCCAGAAGTGCAGACGCCTTAAATTTTCGGTTTAGAGTCTGGGGCGCAGGAACTGATTTTGGTTTCAGGGGGACTCGCCTCTGACGAAACACTAAAAGTTGCATTGCGCTGTGCACGCGGATATGGGTTTCGAGTTCTGGTCCTCAAGCATGAAAGATTTGGTGGGTTTTACAAGGCTTATACTTTATACCGGACCTTATCAGCTGCGTTTGGATGGGAACGGTCGAGTATTTTGTGGTCTGGATGGGGGTTGGACTACTCAGCACGCTGCTCAGACTTGACTAGAGGTGCCTTTCTGTGAAGAAGCCTGCAACCTCAACCCTACAGGGTGACCAAAACGCCCAATCAAGCCCCTTAAGCCCTGAATCTCAGGCTGATCCAAGATCCCTAAAGTCCAACTTGTCTGGTCAAGCTGCGACATCGACCATGATGGAGGCTTCGCACTGACCACCTGAGGCAGCTCTCGGGAGGCTATTGCAGGGCCTTTGCAGGCTTTGCGGGGTAAGGGTTTTAGCGAATTGGAAATGGGCCAGTCAGTTCGAAGCAATGAGCAGCCGTGCTATGCCGACACTGGGCATGCTGCAGATTATTTCGGCCCCAGTAAACCCCTCGGTGTCACTTTGCAACTGCTTGCAAGTTCATTATTCGGTGTCGCAGAATTCTCCCCGCAAGAATTGGTCGTCCTTCGCTAAAGCTTTAGAACTTGGCCAAGGAACTCAGCAGAATATACAGCTCGGCAGGAACATTCTCTCCTTTGGAGACGCTTTGGCCGGCTTGCACAATCTCCTGGCGCGAAGTGACTGGTCCGTTCGAAACCTTTACGTTTTTCATGGTTAAAAGGGGCACAAGCCACACCGGGTCCCCAAAACCTAGACCCTTGGCCAAAACGGGATGACAATCTGGAACAAGTCATCTGCTCTTCTGAAAGAGACTGTTCCTTGAGCTGGTGCAGGTTGATACAGGGTTTGGGGTCTGGCTTTTGGGGCTTAGCTGCGACGTCCGGTCTTACTGCATGTCCTGCGTACTTCCGGGATTCCATCAGTGTTCTACGAATATTTTTAAGCGTGACTAATATTTCCAGCACGGCGTACCTTGGACACTGTCATCCTCGAAACCTCTCATTTGAGAACCACAGCTCTCGGCAGTGCCCTGCTCTTGCAGAAATGCAAAAACCCTAATGTCGGGACCTTAAATAGCAGAATGGTTTCAGGGTCCTCTTACCACATAGGTATATGAGGAACTCTAAGAAATTATGTTTCTAGTTGTTCAGGCCACTACATCAAACCCGTATAAGGCTTTCTCCAGGCACTCCTCTCCCTGCTTGATGATCTTTTGTCCCTGCGCGTAGGTCCGCTGCTCCTCGTGGTCGCCCAGTTAGGAATACGAATGCTGGTCGAACTATTGGCCACCGTTCTTTGACCAGCCCTTTCGGATTAGTGGCTGACAATTTTGAGTCTGTCCTGTTTCTTTTGGTGGCCGGTTTCAATCAAGTTTTCCTGACAGCCATGTTTGCTTCGAGTTTGAGAGTCGAAGGTGTAGAAACCAGGCAACACTGCACCAATTACGTTGGACACCGCGTGACTCCAACTTTTAGCCAGGATGCGACAATGTCGGTGATTCGTATGATGAGCTCGTCATCGAAAGTCTCGAAAATTGGAACCTCTGCTCTCATTCCGCATGGCAGTGTGGTACCAGTCGGGCGGGCACAGCTTGCTCATCTGGCCAAGTCAACCACAGCTTCAATCTCATGCACATGTCGCACGAACACCAAGAGGCTTGTGCGAGTGCAGCGCAAAGACTGTCAGACTGGAACTGCAGGACTCTGGACCCTGCTCCACCTTTGGCCTGTGGACTTCTTTGGTGTGTGACACAACAGTAAAACAACTACGTATTCCCCCCTCCCCGACACCCCACCCCAAGGCCCAAACCCATAGGGATCACTTATGACTTGTACATATTTCAAGCTGGGAGCTTGTCTTAAATACTTCTCTTTCAGCGATCTCGTGCGCATCGCCGAGCGGGTGACGATGTTGAAGTACCTGAGACGGCGCAGCGACTGCGAGCCTTCTAACCGAAACCCTCTCTCTTCGACGCCCTGAACTGAAAATCCTAAACCCCGAACCTCAAGCAATCTTACGCAATAACGAGCTCTAAACCGTAAATCTTAAGGCTGTGGAATGTGATTGAAGCCTTACTTCTTGAATCAAAACCGCAGGATTTCGGGCTTGTAGGGGCTGACTCTTCTATAACACAGATCCTTTCCCCCTTGTGTGCAGACGCCAAAGATGACGGACAAACATATCACGATGTTTCTATATTCGTAAACTAATCGGAACGAGCCGTAAGAACAACAACATGCAAACAAGGCAGGAGTGCAAACTCAAAATCTTGCCAGGAGGCGCATCCCGCCGGAGCTTGCCGACAACACAGCCCTCTGACGTTGTCATTGTCACCCGTCGTGTGAAGCCCCACCTCAGTGGTCGGGTTTATTGGACCTGGTTTCACGGTATATACGTAGTATGTGTATGTATGTATGTGTATATATATATACATATGTTGGTTGGTGATGATGATGATGATGCTGATGATGCAGTTAAATATGACGATGATGATGATGCATAAGGACCATACTTCCCGTAGTGGATGGTAACTTCCACAAAAAGGCACAGGAATTTGCAGGTTCCGGAACAGAGGGCTCCCGCTCAGGCCGCAGATCCGGCCCCGCGGAAATCGAGAGATTCGGGCCCATGGACCGGATGTCTGGTTTAAAGTTTAGGGTTCTTGGGATCAACCGAACGTCTTCTGTCTTACCTCAAGTCGCCTGTACCTGGTAGCAAGCTCACACGATCTAGGGTGTCCCACTTCGGATGGAATTCGTGTAAACATCACGTAGGCAGGGTTGAAATGGCAAAGAAAACCATTTCTCCTTCGCAACTTTGCCTGTAAAATATGGTCAAAGCCCAACAGTTGCGTCTGCGTGAGAAGCCACAGCATCGTGTGTTCTCCGAAGAACTGCCCCTCTTCGAACCTCACAACAGCAGAGACATGATGCGCATCTGTCTCTTGATGTAGGGTCTCAGTAAGTCGAACAGGGTTTGGGAGTACATTTCGTACTAAAGCAATATGGGGTTTTCCATGGAATCATATTACTGTTTACTCCAATCCTTAATTACAAGCACAGGGCCCAAAGCTGTATTTCTTGAGCTAGCAGCTCGCTTTGAACGGGTGGCTCATGGAATGCATGCCCTTAGCTTAAACATCCGTGACATGGCCTGATGACGTGTGCAAGGGACGAGTTGCAAGCGAACCTGTCCCACTACACTCCAACTAGTCTAGAGAGACGAAGGGTGAGATGGAAGGGCTCGCTGAACACAAAACCATGAAGCCGTTTGCCGTGAAAGCTCTGACTCTTGACTTGCTTTTGCAACGGTGCCTTGCCCGCACGGACTACAACCCAAACTACAGGCAGACAATCCACAATTGTCTGCGCGATCGCAGTGCTGCGAATGTGAAGATTGCAAGCAAAGCTTCCAACGCAAAGCAACACAAGTACCAATGGCAGTCTAGCGTCGTCACCCATCTGCTCTTCGATCTCCTCTGCCACTCATGCTTCAAAGTCTCTCGGTTGATAGCTTGGGCCAGGGACTTCGAAATCAAGGTTTCAGGGTGGTTGCTCTTAAACGAATGCTGGAGCCTCTGCCAATGTTGGTCTGGATACTGCTGTTGGGTCAACAATGCCCGCCAACCAAAGTCTTAACATCAGTGCTGCAAGTCACAAGCCCAAGCAGAAGCCGCCGCAGTCGTGTATAATGTACGTTTAGTTGCTCCGTAGTCTAATACTGTAACAACAGCAACGGCTGCAGCAGCAGCATCAGCAGAGGTTGGTTATGGCAGTACGTAGTACGGAATACTTCCTACGAAGTGTACAGCGTGAAATGCGTACTGTGTAGTGCATGGTATGGTATGTCACGTTGTATGTAACAGGAGGAAGGTAGCAGGTAGCATGTAGCATGTAGCAGGCAGCAGGTGGGGCAGTAGTAGTAGTAGTAGTAGTAGTAGGCAGCAGCAGGAGTCTTAACTAGTAGACTTACGAGAAGACGTTCAAGAAGTAGAAGTATGAGTGGAAGAAGTGGAACAACACGTCTAGTAGAAATGGAAGTAGCACTAGAAGTAGATGCAGAACAAGAGTGCCAGAAGAAACATGAGAAGTGTAGCTGTGGCTGTCGTACCGGGATCCTTCTTGAGGCCCAGCCCGGCCTGAAAATGTTGTCGCTCTGATCAACGTCCTCCGCTTCAGCTATGACTTGCCCCGAGATGAGGACGAAGCCACTTCTGGCGGACACAGCAGGGGCTCTCAAGTCCATTGGGCGCCTTAATGGTTAGGATAGGATTGTGGGATAAGCATGTGATAACCTGTTTTTGCTGCGATGATTTTCACGATGTTGAAAGCTAAGACCTTCGTGGTCCTCCAAGACGAGTTGTTTAACACAAAAAGCCAAAGCATTAACCTGAAACCTCCTCCTGAAAGCCGTCCTGAGTGAATAGGTTTTAGAATTTCTGGGAAGCTTGCAAACCAGAGAACTTGAATATGGTGGCGGTTTTCTTAAAAATGCGAGTCCCTTGTCTTACTTGCGCGTGCTTTTCAAAAGGATCTGTTGCGTCTAGGGGACCTGAATTTGAGAGGAAAATCAAACTTGCACTGGCGTGAGCCATCTCACTGCAAAGAAGCAGCTCGGCATTGTCGTTAGGAGACTTACGTCACCTCAGGGGGCCTTCTTGTTGCTGGCAGTGGAGCTTTGCCCGGGACAAAACAAGTACAATCACCTCAACGACGTAACCCGCGCCCATTTCCACCGCCGTTAACAACCGTTCAACAACCTGACTCCGACATCGAGTCCCGATGCTGAGAAGCGCTGGCAGGCCTGAGACTCAAGACCCCGAACTCTGGAGCCAGTATCTCTGAACCCAGCTGTGCCTACCATACTCACCTTTGGTGTAGATGGTATCGCGAGGCTGGAAGCCTCGGATAGGTGAACATGGCGAAACAAGGACAGACTGTTACGGCGATCAAGGCCTAGAAAGCCCAAGAGCATTGGTTGCAGGTGCACTCCTGATCTTAAAATCTGGTGTGTTTTCTGGGGACTAGAAGGGCAAAGCACACGATTTGTTTGCTGCAGCACACCTTCTGGAGGGAGCTGGCTCCAGCAGTAGCAGCAACATAAAGCCACGACAAAGCAATAGCGAGGCAGTGGCACTGGCGGTAATGGCAAACGCTTATGCCGCAAGCCTTCAGAAGAACGATTTCGGCAGAAACTGGCTGGCCCAGCAGGAATCATTTTGTCAGGGGGTGCTCGCTTCTTCATCCGGTTCAGATCGAAATCTGAATACTGGGCCCTATAATATGAAGGTCGGAGCACTTGTAATACCCCTGTATCGCCCCTATAACAGCAACAATTTTGCTACACTAGACTGGCTCTATCCAAGCTCCAACTTCTTAAGGCCCCAGACCGCAACCAGAAGGCCGCTGAAAACGAGTGCCGGGGCACTAACGACCTCGATGGCATCCACTATCGTGTGCAAGTCCTCAGCAGGCAGGCGCATGCTCCGCGATCTGGCTGTGCCTTACTAAACTTTCAAACTGCAGCACTTACGTGCTTTCTCACTGCAGCACTTAACCATGTCATGTATTAACGCGATTATGAGCATAAACTATGATGGAAGGCTTTAGGGAACTTGCCTTATAGAGTCGGAATGTGCCAAGCCTGGCCCAGGCGTCCAGCCAGAATATCAAAGCTTTCGGCTCGCTCTCTGCTCTCCAGGCTTCTCTATGACTTAAGCCTGGAATGTAAGCCGCAAACGCTGCGAAGCAGCACGGACGTGCTGATCCCCAGGATACTCAAACGGTGCAGCAACGTCTAGCGCAAAGCTTGGGGTGCCACATATGCAACAGAATCTCTGGATCAGGTGCAGATTGCACTTGAGGTACTACACAAATTTTGACAACCGGCACTATCTGTATCAGCGGCGCAGTACAAAACTTAAAGGCCCAGCCAGCCCTTTGGTTAGTTGCTGTCAGCTGGCTCGCTCCTCCACACCCTGGAAAATTGGACAGGTCCTCGGCTCTTGGAGGGGTTTAGGGTTCAAGGGCTCTGCAAGCTAGTGTACTAGCCCAAGATGACCTGAGTACCATAAATTTTTCAGGTGGATTAGAAGACTTCTTTGGTGCAAAGCATTGCTTCTTGAAGCTCTGGCAGATTGGGCCGCAGGATAAGGGTTCAACACTTCGCAGTAAACGGCAGTTTTGTCCCGGAGCCTTCGCACAGCACAGGTTCCAAGAGTCAATCCAGGCTAGCTAGCTCTTACAGGTGTCGGGCAGTGTGAGCAAAGCTTTCAAAAAGGAAGCTCGAGCCTAGACCGCAATCATGTATCGTGTCCCGATATGATTCCAGCAGGTATAATATACCCAAAAGACCTTAACCTAGTTAGTGCATGCAAGGATCCTCACTGCACAAAGCAGCTTGATTCGATGTTCCTCCGACTTTCTGTAGAAAGGCGCGGTCCACTCGGCCCAACCTCAGCACTCTTGGCTCGGGGCTTCACAGATTCGGACTCGAATTTTCCTGAAGCTTGGATTTCAGTTCGGGGTGTGCGGGAGCTGCAGGAAGCCCGGCAAGTCAAGCTAGAGGTCCCTCACCGAACAGGGAGTACTTTTGGGCAATCTAGCTTGGCTCTCGTGCGTCTGTGCCTGCAGCTCCCAGTAGCATTCGGCGACGATCTTTCATTCTGCCCGGTGTTTAGACTAGTTTAGACCTGAGCCTGAATCGCTGGGTGTCCTTTACCTGGCGCTGGCGATGGCCATGGCCGTGTCAGTTCTCATGATGGTGGCGCAAAGGTGCCGACAGTTGCGGTTCTGGTGGTGCTAATGACGCTTGTGATGGTGGCTGTGTCGGTGGGATCTTTGTCCTCATGAGGGCAGTGCTGTAAACACAACCGGCAAAAGCAACGTTTGAGACGGTTGGTGGGGGTGACGGAGGCAACGACACACCCAGTGTCGTGCTGCGGCTATTGATCCTAGTGCTTTCTCGCACTCCAAAGTGTTCCTGGTCCTACTCCTGCCACTGCCACTACCACGACCACTACCACTAGCACAACCACCACCCAGCCCACTACCACTGCTACTGCTGCTCCTGCTGCTACTGCTACTACTGTCACTGTTACTGTTACTGCTACTGCTACTAGTACTAGCTACTAGCTACGGCGAGGCTAGCTACCAGCTACGGCTACTGCTGCTGCAACTGCGAGGAAGGCTGCAACGGCTACCACCTACTACCACCAACTACAGGGCCACGGCCACGACCACCACCAGGACGACTACTACGTCTACTAGTATTGCCAGCACCCACACGCTGAAATATTAACAGGAATATGACGACGAATGCGACAACCTGTCCGAATGAAGTAACTATTCGTCTGCATTTGCCGAAGTACGAACGTTGTTGGCACCCGCGGGCTCAGCTGAAACGCCGCCTCGCCTCCCCATTCAGAGACTTGGTTTTGTCACGGGGTGGTATTTCACCAAGTAGGGGCGCTCAGATCCTTCACAAGCTCTGGAAGCCGTCTTGCATCCGAGTCTCTGGTTGAATTTTTGCTGAGGCGTTCAAACTTGTGTTATGCTCAGGGTGGGGTGGAGTTGTTGCGGAGTCACGTCCAAGACCCAAAGCCAAGCCGTAAGCGAGGTGATAAACTGACCAAGCCGAGCGGTAGCCGGCTTTCAAGACGAGGAAATGGATATTCACTTCTTCTCGCCTGAGTTGTCTGAGGAAGTGTAAGCATTCCCAGTATCATTGCTGTGGCTAGTATGGTTCTTATCGCAATTGGTATTGTGTCTGTGTTGTTGCTGCTGTTGTTGTTGCTGCCCCTGCTGCTCGCCTTTTCTGAACTGCACCGTGGCCGCAGCATTTGGGGAAAATGACTCCGCATCCTAAACTGTCACAATCACATGCTTCCTCAGCATAACTCTTGTTTACTATTATGAAGGGGATAACCCTAGAGAAGCACAAAAGCATGATTTATTTTATTTACGATTTGGATACACTTGTTGATACGATTGATGGATACAAACCCAAACGAGATACGATTGAGAGGTATGGATTTCAATACGATTTGGATACACTTGAAACAGTAGTGCAATGNCGATTTGGATACACTTGTTGATACGATTGATGGATACAAACCCAAACGAGATACGATTGAGAGGTATGGATTTCAATACGATTTGGATACACTTGAAACAGTAGTGCAATGCACCGATATGCACATCAATACCCCACCCCACCCCACCCCACCCCACCGCACCCCTGCTAGAATCGTGAAATCGTATCCATCTGGCGGGGTTGCGCCGGAATCGTATCGGAAATCGTATCGGTCCGGCGGGGTTGCGAAGGAATCGTATCGGAAATCGTATCGGTCCGGCGGGGTTGCGCCGGAATCGTATCGGAAATCGTATCGGTCCGGCGGGG
>BGNK01002291.1:25758-104962 GCA_003297005.1 Symbiodinium sp. clade A Y106 | reverse complement strand
TCCCGGACTTGGGACCGGGACTGCTCAGGCGCTGACAAATGCCATGGCAAGTAAGGAAAAGGCTGCTGTACTAGCCTGACCTTACCTGAGCCGAGAGGCTTTCAACAACAACAACAACAACAATTATTTTACTTCGAACATCCCCACCCTACCAGGTAGTCTCATGGTAGTCTGTGGGGTTGGGCACTCCAGGTAGTCTCACGGTAGTCTGTGGGGTTGGGCGCTCACGATAGTCTGTGAAGTTGGGCACGCCGGGCAGTCACACGGTAGTCTGTGAAGTTGGGCATTCCAGGGAGTCTCACGGTAGTCTGTGGGGTTGGGCACTCCAGGGAGTCTCATGGTAGTCTGTTGGGATTGGGCACTCACGGTAGTCTGTTGGGATTGGGCACTCCAGGGAGTCTCACGGTAGTCTGTGGGGTTGGGCAGTCCAGGGAGTCTCGCGGTAGTGTGTTGGGATTGGGCACTCCAGGGAGTCTCACGGTTGTGGGGTTGGGCATGTTGGGATTGGGCACTCCAGGGAGTCTCACGGTAGTCTGTGGGGTTGGGCACTCCAGGGAGTCTCGCGGTAGTCTGTTGGGATTGGGCACTCCAGGGAGTCTCACGGTAGTCTGTGGGNACGGCAACGGCAACGGCAACAGCAACGGCAACAGCAACAGCAACAGCAACAGCAACAGCAACAGCAACAGCAACAGCAACAGCAACAGCAACAGCAACAGCAACAGCAACAGCAACACCAACACCACCACCACCACCACCACCACCACCACGAAGAAACACAAACACAACCAACAACAACTACAACTACAGCTACAACGACAACGACAACTACGAGTTTAGCTTCAACTACATTACGTTTTCAACTACAACTACAACTACAATTCTACAATGACAACCACAACAACAACAGCAACAAGTGTAAATGACAGACGTCAACCAGCTGTGGGCACCGCACCACAGCAGGAGACAGACGCAGCCAGCATCTTGTGCGGAAAATAAGACGCGGGGCCCAGAAACCAAATCAGCGAAAACTGTGCACGGCACCAATCCTGTGTAAATAACGGGACGTGAACAACAACAACACCAACAAGTGTAAATGACAGACGTCAATGAGCAGTGAACACCGCACCACAGCAGGAGACAGACGCAGCCAGCATCTTGTGCGGAAAATGGCACGCGGGACCCAGAAATCAATCAGCGAAAATTGTGCACGGCACCACAGCGGGGCGACACATACTGTGTAAATAACAGGACGCGGGGGCCCCAAAAAAATAAAAAGGACCAAAAAAAAGGATAGAAATGAAACTCCATCCAAAAGAACTTCGGAAAAGGGTCGTTCAAAACACAAACCTGAATCCTCAGTGTCAACCTAAGCAAGAAGCTCACCGGCCGGAGACAGGACCTGGTGAACATGGCTTGGGCCTATGGGCGCCTGGAGTTCTCGGTGCCTCAGACTGTTTCCATTTGTGGGGAAATTTAAAAAAGACAGCGATTTGAAAAGACTTGGGATTTCTCATTCTTCTGAACCAGTCCGAATTAACACGGTAACACTGTGGCCGCCGAAAACGTGGCCCACGTCTCGTCCCCAGACCGGACCGAGGCAGAGGCCCTCAGGAAGGTTTTGGCGAAAGCGGCCACCAGGCATCTGGAGATGTATAGGTGTTTGCAGACACAAGTTCCTATTCAGGTTTAGCTCGGGGGCTCACAGGTCTGGAGTGCCGGGCGCGTCTTTTGCCAAGCGTCTCTCTGAACATAAGCAGATTGGTCCAAGTTCAAGATGAAGCGCAGGCTTATGCTCAAAGGCGCTTTTAAGCTGAGGTGGCTGTGACCTCTCGAAACCGCGAAGCCTGGGAGCCCGAAAGCCTGAGCCCGACCACATGGCTCCAACAAATCCCTCACAAAAAGCACCTGACTGGGGCACAACAGGACTGTGACCAATTTGTGCATACTACTTCTTGCCGTCAGCTTTGCAGCCATTGCGAAAGTAGCTTTCGTCATTGCGATTATTGCGCAGAGCCGCAGGAATTGATGTTTGCTCCCACCCCTTCGCATTCTGCAGATTCCTGGCCAAGACGGCGCAATCGGGCCGCCGCCACTCAGGCACGGGCCATGGCGTGGGAACTAGGCAGTAACTAGGCTCATGGGATTTTCGTTTTTCAAACTGGACTTGGTGATCGGGGCTTGCCGGGGTACGGAGTCTGCTGATTGAAGAAGGAATGACTTTCGGGAACAGTCCGTGAAGGCCTTGGTAGGACAGTTGCTATGTCACCGTTTTACAGGCCGACATGATCAGGCTTTGAGGATTTCGGGTTTGGGTGAAGCTTCAAGCCCCTCAGAATTTGCCGCATGCAGCTTCCACCTGCAGCTGACTCCAAAGTGGAGACATGCTTCGCAAACCCCGAACCCCCAAAGCATCCCGGGAAGCGCTTTGCAGGGATGGCAACGGCCCCATCCTTTTTATAGTCGTTTCCTTATGCCAAGGCCGCTAAATTCCCTTGCCCTTGCTGTAAGCTCTCTGCGCTTATCTCAAACCGAAAGCCTGATCCCGTCCGCTCTGGAACCCAATGTCTGCAATGTTTCCTCATCCTTCAACTTTGAGGCACGGGTTTCAGTGCCTCGCAGCTGGCGGTAGTGGCGTGGTCACTGGTGGCTGGGCAAAAGGCTTTCCAGGTTGAGGTGCACGATCTCTCGGCTGTCATCGTGGTGTCGCTTAGAGTTCAGGGTCAAGCAGGAGCTCCGCACCCCAGTTTACTGCTTTGGAGTTTGGCAGACGATTTGGAGATCTCTGCTTGAAGACTTTCATCATGGCTTTCCGGAGATGGCTTACCAAGCAGACTGAGAACTGCGAGGTCGAGTTGGGATGCTGCTGTGTGCATTTCGAAGGGGGAGCGGCACGTAAGAAAGAGGATCATGACGCAGTAGCCATGTCTTGATAGGTCAGTAGTTGAGGAGGTGAGAGCCCTAAAGCACAGAGCTTCGAGCTTTTCGTTCTGAGCCCTGGGCTCTCAAACTTTGAGTCCGGAAACCTGTTTGATGTAAGGTCCTGGTAAGGATGAACTAGCACTTCACAGGAGGTGCTCTGAAGTGTACCCTGGATAGAGCATGTGCTATGCTGCTACGCTCCCTAGGAACCGTAAAACTTAAGCACCCAATAGCGCTAAACCCTGCGATTAGGTTTACCATAACCCTCTGAACCTGCTCGCCATGATGTTTTCTAAGATCGAGGCGAGAATGGGCGTCCGGGAGAGCAAGACTCTGAAGGCTATTGCCGAGGTGGATGTATCTCTTGCTTCAGGTTCAGGGCCCCGAGAGGGTTTTTCTGATTCTGGTTGTTTGGATCCTTTCTAGGAGTGACTCCGGCTTGAGGGTTTTGCCTCACTGACAGGGGCCCGCAAGTGTAGCGGTCTTGTGAGTATCTGTTTCTTTGAAGCATGATGTTTAAGTTGTGGTTGATGATGTGGATGAGGATGTTGATGCTAATGAGGGGTGCGATGATGACGGCCTTGATGGTGGTGGCGGTGATGACAATCTGGCCCCTGTCGACGTGGTGAGGATGTGTGGGTTACCAAGCACCGGCCTCGATACCCTCGATCGTACCGCCCTGGATTTGAATTTGTATGTGGATGTATTGTTTTGTTACGCACTTTTGTCAGCCTTTTCGTTTCCAAGCCGTCCCTGCGCGAGTCCGGATGATGATGGTTTCGTATACACATGGCATTGACTGTTTGCAAATTCTGCCCAACTTCCCCTAAACCTAAACCGCATTGATCCCCGCGGTCGTGTTCCGTAGATGTGATACTGTCACGCTGACTGTCACCACACCAAGAACCGCATCTGGGGGAGTCCGAGTCGAAGCGAAAACCTAAAAGTGAAACCGCAGTGAGACAGAGCATCCCATGATGTTCAGACACGGAGGTCTGCCGATGTTCCTCCCGAAGTGTAAAAGCTCCCGGTCCTCGGAGGAGGCGACACAGCGAGTGTCGGAACTCTCCCCGCGGGATGTGACTGACATCGTTTGGGCGCGGCACACAGTCAATGCATCGCCCGGCTGCTGCGCCACAAATGCCTGGCCCACTTTGCGGATTAGGGTTGAGGGTCATAGCCAAACGGTTTGAAAAGCAATTTCAAGTCTCAACGCATTAGAAGCCATGCCAATGCAAGGGCATCACATAACAGGCAAGATCAACACATCAACAGCATCGACCGCAGAACAGGTTTACAAGAGTGTTGTCCGTCCAGCAATTCAGAGCTATGGAGGATTCCGAACCGTTTGTGGAGTTTTCACAGCACGAGGATCTAACGGTCCGGCTTCGGAACATCCTGCACGACTACACCTTCGGCCCTGGCGTTTTTCGAGAGCTTCTGCAGAATGCGGACGACGCAGGTGCCCGGTGTTTTGCACTGTACGCCGATGCAGCACACCACCCAAAGTTCGAGGGCCTCCTGGACACACGTCTGGCAGACTGGCAGGGTCCGGCGGTCGTGGCTGTCAACGATGCACAGTTCACAGATGCGGATTTTGATGGCATCCGTTCAGTGGGAGCCTCTGTGAAGAGGTCGGATCATTCGAAGATTGGACGCTATGGCCTGGGCTTCAACTCCACCTACCATCTGACAGACGTGGTGTCCTTCCTGTCACGGGACCGGCTCTGTATTTTCGATCCTCACCGAGCTCATTTGCCTTCGGGGCTTCCAGGCCTTCAAGTGCAGCTGACGGCGGAGCTCAAGAAAAAGTACTGGGCGCAGCTTGCGCCCTTTCTAGATGTGGCCTCTGCCTCTGCCGGTTCTGGCTCCGAGGTGGGGGAGCCTTGGAAGCCTGGAACCATGTTTCGGCTACCCCTGAGGACACCAGAGCTGGCATCTCGTTCTCTCATTTCGAATCAGGCCCACAGCTTTCAGGACGTCTTAGCAGTTTTGCAAGAGTTGGCGTCCAGCGCCGGCGAGCTGCTGCTGTTCCTACAGTGTATCGAGGTGCTCGAGATCCATGTGCGTCCTCAAGAAGGGCAAGATTGGAGCTGCTTGGGCCGCTCCTGGATTCGGACGGCATCGGCGGCTGTAACCGAGCGCTTGAGGAAGGAACGCCTGATGCTCCGCAATGTGCTTGCAAACGATGCCAAGAGGGCAGCTAGCAGACTGGGCCTCCTCATTGAGGTAGTCACCGATTCCCGTTCCGGGCTGTCCGCTGAGACTAGACGATCTTCAAGGCCATGGTTGGTGACCTTGCGCAGCGAGCCAGTGGAGAGTGCAGAGGTTCACGCTGGGCCTGCCGAGGATGAACTTCCGAGCTGTCGCATCGCAGCTGTGGCGATAGCTCTTTGCACCGACTCCGAGGACTCAGCCGACTTGAAGGGACAAGCATACTGCTTCCTTCCGCTCTCTCTTGCAACGGGGCTGCCGGTTCACATCTCTGCGAATTTCGCATTGTCTGCAAACCGCCGAGACTTGTGGAGACGTAGCGATGACCGAGTAGGCAGCGAGAGCCACTGTCGGGCTGCCTGGAACGAGAGTTTGTTGGAGACCACGTGTCTTGCCCGGTGAGTTGAAGCAAACACAAACCTTTAACTCTAACGATTCCTTGGCTTTTCGTGCAAGATCTGAACTGAACAGCTAAGGTGTCCACGAGCCTATGCAGATGCACTGGAGTTGTTGGCTGGTGGAGTGTTCAGCCAGCAGACACTCCCTTTCCCGACTCTGAGTACCGTCTCCGATGTGCTGCAGGAAGAACTGTCCGAGTGCAACAAAAATCTCTGGCATCTGTGGCCCGGAAGCGAGGCCGCTGGGCACTTTCTGGCCATGCCCCGGCGCGTCAGTGAAGAGTTGGTGGCCCGGGATGCGGCTGTGTTCCTAGACGACCAGAAGAAGTTTCAGACGGCCAAGCTCTGCTTGCTCTGCTCGGATGGAGAGTTTGCGAGGCTCAAGGGCGAGTTGCGTGCCGCTCTCCGACGGCTGTGCGTGACGGGTAGGCGACGGACGGTCGTGCAGGTTCCAGCCGCCTTCGGGGGCATACTTGAAGAGGTCAAAGGAATCACGTGGCTGCAGCCGCAGTCCCTGGCCAATATGCTGAAAGGCTTCGACACCAAGCATGCCACAATTGAGGAGGCAGACGCGCTTGTGGAGTACCTCCTGTCACCACAAGGAGCTGGACCGCTAGCACTCTTGCATGGACTCAGGCTTTGTCCGCTGCTTTCTGGCCAAAAGGGTACCTTTCTCCACCGTGTAGAGGGGGAGCCGTACTACTGGTCAGAAGACCCTGAGATGCAGCAGCTTTTGCCAGACAGGGAGTTCGTCGATCCCGCTTCCCGCACTTTTGCCCTGCTGAAGCCACGGGTGGCCAATTCGCACTTGAACATCTCTCTGCTCAACTGCAAAGCTCTGACAGCTCTGCTGCCATCAATCTTACCACCGTCTTGGAAGAACAAAGGCCAAGTTGTAATCAATAAGGCTGCTGGACAGATCGAGGTTGATGGCAAAACTCAGGAAGCGGTGCGGCAGGAATACCTCTTGGCACATCAGGCTGCACACAAGGCTGCAGCTCCAAAACGCAGCTCAGCCAAAAAGCTGCAGTCAAGAACGTTGCCGAAGGGTGCAAAGAAGGGGCAGCGTGGTCTGAAAGACCATGCGTGGCACGAGGATTACGACGACGAGGACTGGGAGGAGGATGAGGGAGAGGAGGAGTTTGAAGAGCCTGTCGGGCGAGCCATTCCTGATACAAAGCCACAAAATTGTCCCATTCTCGATGTGGCGGGGCTGGAGGCCGTGGTTCGTCGTTGTCGTTTGATGTGGAGACTGGTGGAAAAGAGCCAAGAGAAGGGCAACAGCATGGAAGGACTCCAGCTGTTTCCATGTGTACCGGTGGAAGAAGCAGAGCCGCACCATGTGGGGTGCAACGGGTGCTTGCGCCTCATCAGCTTGCCGTCTGCGGACAACAAGCAGCTGGCCGCCATCGAGGATTTCTCGGTCGAGGAGGTCGGGGACGGCGGCTGAACTAGGGTAGCTAGGTCTTTTTTTGGTGGCAAACTTTCCAGCAGCCACAAGTTTCCAAGCAGCCCCAAGGTCAAGCTTCTGAAATCCATGGGTGTGCCGATGCTCAGACCCGGCAAGAAGCTGCGTACCGCCCTTGGCTTAGACCGGAGCTCGGTGGTTCGAGCTTTATGCCGTGCCCTTGAGGAGGAACTCGGACCGCCTGTTGCCGTAACAGGTCCGAATGCTCGACTTCATTTGGGCTTGAAGTTGATGAGGCTGCCTATTGAGAGGGCCCTTCCTCTGCAGCGCCTTGTGTGCTCAGTCCTAAGAAGAGGCAGCGCGAAAGATGCCGAACGTGCCTTGGCCTTGCCCATCTTCCCGACAACCGGTGGCCGGTTTGCAGTTCCGCTGCTTCCGACTAGTGCTTCCGTGATCAGCCCTGACGAGATTTGGGATGAGCTGCTGAATCCCTACTTTGAGGACTTCCTGGTAAGCTGGGAGGGATCAGCAGGCGATGTGCTACGAGACTTCAAGATACAGCGCCCTTCATTGGCCAGCTTCCTTGCCAGCTTCTGTGCCCCGCGTGCGGGCATCTTTGATCAGCAGCTGTCTCTTCACTTTTTGGAGTGTGTTGCTACTGTGGGCGCCGTGTTTTCCCGGTCGGGTGCAAGCCGCGATTGTGAGAAGCTGGCCCAAGCGTGCGAGGCTGCACCAATCGTTGTGGAGGAGCCGGGCAACTCCGAAGGCAAGGCACCCAAGCGGTATCGGGCCATGGATCTGGTTGATCCGGACGATGCGGATCTAAGCCAGCTGCTGGGCATGGCCACCTTTCCCCCAAAAGCCTATTGCACTGCCTTGATTCTGCCGGTTCTCAGGAAAGCGGGCTTGCGCAGCTTTGCTGATGAGGAATTATTTCTCCGAGCAGCACAGAGAGCTGAGTCGCAGGTACTCGCTGCACGCGACGTGGAATCAGCATCGGCATTGCTGAACCAGCTCAGACGTAGGTTCCACAGCCTGAAATGGTCGTCGAGGCAGGGTCGTACGCATCTTGTTTTATCTGCCCAAAGAAAAATGTCTGATGCTGTTGGTAGCTGGTCAAAGAAAACTCCACTGGAAGGGCTGCATGTTTATGTCCGGTCGGAGAAAACTGTCCTGGGTATCTACGTCCTTTGGTCAGAAATATCCTGGAAGAGTTACGTTTCTTGCTCGGTCAGACAACACTGTCCGGAACATGTGGTGCTGTTGGTAGCCGGTCGAAGAAGGCTCTCCTGGAAGAGTTTCGTTTCCTGGTTCGGTGGGAAAGAAGGTCTTAGGCACGTGGGTGTTTTGGTAGCTGGTCAACGAAAACTGTCCTGGAAGAGTTGCGCCTTTGCGGCCGGTCGGAGTTAAAAGTATCCTGGGCATGTTAGAAGCCGTCCTGGGCATGAACTGTCCTGGAACGGGTGCGCTGACAAAACAGTCCTGGGCGTGTGGTGGCTTTGCTGGCTGGTCAAACCTTCCGAGCGACCCAAGGCTGTTTCGGAAGGGCCAGGGTTTGAAGGTTTCTAGTGCTCCCTCGCCCTGGTGTTGACATGTGTAACGGTGTAACGGTTTGTTCAATCAAACCTGTTCCTGACATACCTCCTGTCCCAAGTTGGCCAACCCGCCTGGAGGACATATGCTTCGTTAAGCCGCTTCCGCATCTTCCCCGCCCTCCCAGCCACTTCACGCCTTGGAGTTCAACCTCCTGCCGCTCCTGGTGCCAGTCGGGATTGTGTGGCGCTGGACGCTCCCTGCACGCTCTTCGAGCACGCGCCACTGGCCTGGACGCAGCTTGTGGTCTTGGACCCCGAGACCTACCGCGGCTGGCCCAAAGCACTCCTGCAACGTTTCGGGAGCCTTCAGGATCCACCGTCGCTGGAAGTAATGGTGGCAAATCTTGCAGAGATCGCCAAGAGGTGGTCACAAGAGGCTTTGCCGACGGGGACTGAGTCTCGGCGAGAAGTTGTGGAGCAGCGCCAGCAGGTCACCATCCGGCACCTGAAGGCTTTCCAGCCTGTGTTCTACAAACGAAGTCATTCGACCCAGATCATGGTGCAGCATCAACTGAGCAACGTGAACTTCTTGGTTTTGGACGACGGCGCCTTAGCGAGTCCATGCCAAGTCTTCACTGCGCTCCACGAGGGAGCTGATGCCTCAGAAGATGAAGAGCCGGAAGGTGCAGGCTATCCGACCCGCAAACGCCGTACGCAGGGCACCTGGAACCTGCCAGGCTACCTGCGACCTTTCCGCCGGTTGCTGCTAGGCGTGGCAGGACCTGCTGTTCGCCTGAAGCGGCAGCTTCCGACGATCAACGTGCCACCAGCGCCAGCCGCCTCGGCGGTGCCTACTTTCATTAAAACCTCCTTGAACAAACCCGAGCTCGCCGATGTGATCTTTGTCCTGCAGGCGGATGACAGCACGAAGGAGGTCTATGCGCATCGCTTGGTGTTGGCAGCCGCCTGCGAGCATTTTCGAGTTCTTTTCACCTCCGACTGTGCTGAGGCAAAGGAGCCGCGATGCCGTCTCCAGTTGCCGGACTGGGTCTCGTCGAGGGGGCTCTTGTGGCTGCTGGCCTATTTTTACCAAGGCTTTGATGCTTTGGTGGCCCAAGAAGTGGCCTACCAACTCGACCGGGGTCTTGAAGTTTCAGAGGTGGTGGTGCCAGTAAGAGTGACGGGCAGGTCCCAACGGCCACGGTGCTTGGCTACTTCGGACACTGGCGAGGACCTTTGTTGCCTTCTGCGGCTCTGTGAGTTTTACGATGTCAGCCACTTAAAGAAGTGGACTGAGAACGAGCTGGGAAAACTTCTGACGGGGGAGAACCTCATCGCGCTCTCGACACATGCCTATTTCTGCAACGCCAACCAGCTGCTGAATGTCTGCATCTACCATCTGAGAAGCCAGTATGCAGAACTGGTGGGCTTGGAGGAGTGGGAGTCGCTAGAGCCCGCCATCAGGGAGTTAGTGTTGACGGACGTGACCGAGCCAGACTGAGATCTGAACATCGGGCTTCAAGGTGCAGTGATTGTTCTTGTTCTGATTCTTTGGCTACTCTGCTCAATATCATGACGTGACTGCCTGTGCAGTGGCAGCCCTTCGGAGAGCTTTGAGTCCTGTACAGATCAGGCAGCCGGTGGGAAACAAGCAGGTGCTCATAGCTTCTCGAATGATGCCACCAATAAGAGAATAGACGCTTGCACCCTAATGCCAATAGCTAAAAGGTAGTAACGAGAAAAGTGGCAGGAATAACAGCAGTAACTGAAGGAGGCTGCACGAAACTCTAATCGACATGCCGGACATGCTCCAAGCACCAAGAGCTGGCAATGCCAGCCCACAGAACAAGAATGTGACGACAGCTGGTCTCTCCGAACCCGTTAGTGACGTTAGTGCGCAACGGCGAACAGCCTTAAGACTTGTGGCCGGGTTCTTTGTGCTGTTGCGATGTGATGTGGACACGGCTGCATCAGGACCTGTCAATTGGCAACCTGTGGTTGTTGTGCGTACGGATGAGAAACTCAGCATCGAAGCCTCGAATCATGTGCCTGTTCACTTAGGCCCTGGCGCATGCGCAGACCCCAGCCACTGGCTTCATGGCCGCAGCCGCCGGTTATGCCAAGGCTTCGGGTGTGTATGATTGGGTCTGTAGTAGTGATCACCGTGGTAGCGCAATCAGCTTCACACCGCTATGCCATCTTCACTATCCTCACCGTCTTTCCCATTGCCACAGAATCTCCATTAATTATGATCACCTTGCGATGAACATCATCGCCTCAGCTTCTGAAGGGATGATTCATGCCAGCCTGATTGCCAACACCCAGCCCCAGTACCGACCAACAGACACAAAACCCAGACAGACGAAACCATCATTGCCTGTTGGCCAAGTTGGGCTCAACCCAAAAACTCAAAGGCGTGAAGGCTGAAACCTCAAGCATATCGTTATAGCCTTGCAAAGGAATGGCTCATTTGCCCCCCTACCCATCTTATAAACGACCTACTGTAAGGTTTATAGCTTGAGGCTCAGATCTTAGGGTGTAGAGTTGGATGAAGGTTATGGTCAGGGTTCAGAAATTTTTTGGTATTGGGACGTAAGGTTCAGGTTAAAAGCTGGTTGGGCGTAAGCTTCAGGGCCTCGGGCTTAGGGATGTAGGGTTCAAGGGGATGAAGGGCTCCTTCTCGTACAGCGCAGAGTTTCTGAGATGGGGTTTATGCCTAAATGAAGGAGGAATGGTGCGAGGTCTTGATGGCTTTAGGGTTTCGGCCTTTCTTCGGGTGGTTGGAGACTCTTTGCTACACCCCAATCTCCTTCTCCCTCTCGCTATACTGATCTCCCTGTCCGACCAATGCCTTGTTGATTTGAGTTTCCCGAACTTTGGTTTGCACCTCGTTTTCGGATCAAAAGTCCTGCTTCGTTGTCATGTCTGTGACCCACTGTGAGGGTCAACCTGCAGGCACGGCAGTCCTCTTTCGGCACCCAGGAGCTGTTCCCTGTCAAGCAAATCTAAGCTGTAAGCATTGGGCGAGTGACGTGCAGCAGGGCATCCTGGCATAGGCCAACGTGGGGTGGTGTGGGGATCTTGATCTTGAGTTGGGAGGCTTACTTGGAGGTTCATGGGTAGTTATAAGTAGGGTTATAAGTCCCCTANGGGGGGGGGGGGGGGAGTAATGCAGGGTTGACTGTTCTTGAAGTTAGACCTTGGTGGGTGAAGTTAAGAATGGGAGAAATCGCATAAGTCTTGTGGATGCAGGGCTCTCGACACCGACATGAGCCGATATGGATACCGGAGGAAGAGAGAAGAACCGTTTGCGGGATTTAGACTTCAGGATCGAAACGCTTTTCACGGCCCAGCGGCATCCACACCCACATTCCTTTGAACACTCCAAAATCTCTGAGCCCTCAGCCCCCTTCGCCAAATCCCAACCTGCACGAGGCTGCGTTTTCTTGGCGCCTTTCGCCGGGCAGGCCAGGGCGGCAGCTTGATGCACACCGAGACTCCTAGACCTATAGAAGCTTGTGGTCATGATGCAAGGACACAAGATTTCCTTTGAGCAGCCAGGAAGCACAGCAAAATGAGGGCCTCTGTTCGTCACTGAGCCCAAAGCTGGATCGAAATTCTGTGTGCAAAGACGCGTTCTTCATTGTTGCAGCTTTGCAGCGGTAAGGTCACGGGTGCATGTATATTCTCACACGTGCCTGCACGTACTTCCAGGGTGCACAACAATTCTCAATGTGCTGGGCACTTCAGAAAGGCTTGACTCACCGCTCAGATTCCAGCAGATTCTCAGTTCTCAGACAGGTTTTGTATCTGTTTGATCTAATCGCGGAAGGTTGTACTGATATGTATTAGCTGGAGGTTTAGGCTGGAGGTGCACGTACAAGCTTCCCAGCAACCCTGATTTATGAACCCCTCCATCCTCAGCCCCGTCAGCTCGTTGTATGGCAGGGTTCCAGTGCTAGCGTAAAGCCTAATCCGGGACGTGGGAGGTGGGGATGCCGAAGCCTACGCCGAGATGACCTCAAGGCACTGTCGCGATTCTTGCCTTCGGGATCCGCTCGGGGTTCATCATGTTTGGGTTTGGGGTCTCGGGCTCAAAACGGACGGGTTGGGCTGCAGCCCCTCAGCCATAAAGCCTTGAAGCCGCCACCCGAATCCAGCAACTTTGCAGCAGCACATGCATGCTTGTCTTCCAATCGAGAGAAGTGCCAGCACTTGCAAGCACTTTTCGCGTCTAGCATTGTAGCTCCAACATAACGGTGACATGCAGAGAAGACTACCGAAACACCATTCTGGTTTTCAGGCTTTCAGGCCCGTGGCTACAACCCCGACACTTTTGGGTTCCGTGGAGAAAGTCAAACCCCGTCAACGGGAAAGGGGCTAATTAGCTAATCGAGAGGCTTTGATCGGACACTCGCCATCCGACACCCTCTCCGATGCCGTAGAGCTGCTGTTCATGGTTCCTAGTTTTTTGCTACCCGTTTTAACGCCCCCTTGAACAGCCAGGAGCTATGGATCTTTCATGAGCCCTCAAGCTCTAAACCCTACCCCATCGCATCGCCGCCGTAGCCGTCTTTCACGGCAGCTTGATCAAGAGCCATGGTTTTTCGCTATCATCACAAAGCTTGCCCCAAAACCACAGTCCCGTTAGACCGTTGAAAACCTCAAGTCTGCACCCCTGACTTCAACCTCGCAAGCCAATATGAATCCTGAACCCAGAATCACAAGAGTGCTCGTCAGCTGCAAGTTGGTGACGTGCATTTTCAAGCCTTTCTCTGTTCATTGCCAAACTGGTAGCGAGACATAACCACGCTGCTATGCGGGCACGTCCTGCTGGCGAAGTAGGAGGCGATAAAAAAGAGCCCTCGGAGGCAGCAGGAACTGCGCTACGACTTCCCAGCGCTGGGGGGTTTACAGGCTGGCTGGGGTGTCGGGTTAGGGGTGCCCAAAGTCGATAGATATCACCGCACTTCGGAAACCATGGAGCAAAAGCCTTCAGATTCAGTCGTAAATCTTGAAGCTGAAGTCATAAGGGCCCCGGCACTGACCTGTGCCCAGAGCCGAAAACCTGATCGTCCTGGAGTTGTGGCACTTTTCGTGTGTTACTGTTTTCGCTGATCCGTAAGTGTCAGTATCTCATTTCGTCCTCTGCAACCTGGATTGTGGGCATTGATCCCGGCCATGCGAAAAGAGGGCAGAAAGCACCACGAGGTCACTCTCCAGGCTGCGACCCCTGGGCAGCCAAGCCGCACGCGGCGCCGCGTGCGCGCAGCTGCACTGCGAGAGCAGTCGGAGCTGAAGGCAAGGCACCCGAAGCTTTCGCCCAAAAAGCTTGTTTGTTTCAAAGTTTAGGTTTGGGCTTTGGGTTTAGCTAATGCGAGTTTTGGGCCTTGCATTGCAGGGCAGAGCTTGTAGATTTGTGGTTTAGGCTTCGGACTTTGCGTGTTCGTTGAGGGTCTAGAGTCTTGGGTTTTTTTGGGGTTGCATGTTCTGGATGTGCTTGCTTAGGGTGTGGCTGTTCTTACGAACTTGTTGTCATTAGTGTTAATCCTGCTGAGGCTACTTTCAGTCTTGTCCTTATCAGTGCCTCTTCACCATAAGTAGCGGCTTTAGTTGAACTTCTGGGGGTGTTGCGCAATGTGGCGAGCTTTCCGAGTGAAAACTAGACTTCCTTGTGAGCGAAGCTGGGTAGTAGGGGGCTTTCTGTGCGATCAGGAGTTGAGGTTTTTGTCTCTTTGCAACTAGGCGAAGTATGAAGTGTTTAAGGAAGCACACGCCGACGTGAGCTACACATGCATCACAATCCCCCTCTGCAGGGAGACCCGCAGCGAGCAGATGGAGGAACTACAGGAGACCCGGCGGGGCCAGTGCAATGTAGCACATTCTACTTTCATGTTTATTCTTAATTGAGGTCTTCTGAATCTAGAGTGATGGTAGCCATTAGGGTATTGTGAAACAGCTTAAGGAGGTTCTACGGTATCGAGGCTTCGTCAGTCGTCAGGGTTGAATCGGGTTTGGGATCTCGACCTATTCAATAGCACCGAAATTGCAAAAGGAGACAGGCGAGTTTCAGCCCCCTACTCGTACATCAAAGCCACTCTCCAGCCCTCAGCCCTAAGCCCGCGAATTCCTACCGAGTGGGTTTCCTCGGGCAGGAGTAGCACTGTGGGAGGCCTCCTTTGTGCTGGCTGAATGGCTATCCAGGCCATTTGAGGAGTTGAAAGTGCACGGTTCAAGGAGGTGAAGTGTTTCGTGTGAACATTACATTCGACATGTCTGATGGCTTGGTAGCTCAGGCGCCGGGGTTTAGGCGCAAGAAGTGTCTTTACCTCCTCCCACCCCTCTCTCCCATGTAGGGCTGCTAGGGTTTGTTTTAATTTGCTTTGAAACGGAATGTTGCTTCCCTGAGATGGTTTCGCATCATCGGACCACGCACCATCGCCGGGCTTGTCCGAGTGTGAGCACCGAAACCTTTTGGGCACGCCTGCAGCAGCGGAAAGCTTGGAGCGAGAAACCTTTTGGGCTCACGCCTTGCCTGGCACAGTCCGAGGGTCAACAATCCTTTGGGCAAACATACTTTAACCGACTTAGAAGTAGGGGTTTAGGATGGTTTAGGCCTAAGGTTTAGCTTCCGGATTGGCATGGACTTTCCCGTCGCGGGCCAAGGCTTTGGAGGTTTCGCCCGCGTCTGTGACCAAACTCCGCAAGACAGAGCTTCCACAAACACAACGACGCCATGTAGACTGTGTCATGTGCGCCACGCTGTGCCAGATCACGGTTTTGAGAATAACTGTCTTTGAAACTTCACACATCCAGGACCACACGAAAACTGATTTCTACTGTTACCGACACCTGCGAAAGTTGCTCGCCTGTGCAAAAGTGTGTGTTTCGCTCGGATGTTGGCCACGCGACACTGTCGCATTGACAAAACAACATGTTAACGCACTGCTCCTGACTGTTCCTTAATTAAAAGCGCCGCCACGTTGCCTTTGGTTTCGTCCCTCAGTCCACATGACAGCCTTGTGTGAGATCTCACCTTGTCAGACCATCGTTGCGACTCAGTTCGCACCAAAATCCAATAACCTCTCAACCCCCAAACCCTGAATGCTGCTGACTACCTGCCCCGACCCGGGGCTGCAAAACCCATTCGTTAGTCCTTTATGCCAATCTTTACCCTGCGCTAAGCAGTTTGCCGTGAGTAGTGGCTGGTGAGAGCAGCAGTCTGTCAGAACTAGGTTTATTCCTTAGGGAAGGTGTTGTTGCTGAAAGCTCTCGCTAGTACAGTTTCACAACTTGTTAGCAGACCTCCAACCATATGCCTCGCCTGGATTGTCCGAGTGTGAGCGCCGAAACCCTGAATCCTAAACGCTAAAACCTTGAAGAATTCAACCGGAGGCAGGGGGACGGTCAAGGCGGTCTTCTGGCCTGCAGTGCCCTGCAGGACTGCGGGTGTAGGGCTTTCGAGCATCGAGTTTTCGGCTTCGGGTTTCTCTTTGGGACTAGAGTTGAAGGCTTCCGAGATGTAGGGTGCAGAAGTTGGGGCCCGTACGGGTTCCAAAAGGGTTTGCTGACACCCGGACTGAGTACGCGCGAGAAAGCGAGTCTCTGGCTCAAGGTTTGGGGCTTCAGAATGGGTCAGACTCAGGACTCAGAGTTTGACGAAAGGTTGTCACCGGGACTTGAGGCACGGGGCACGAGGTTCGTTTCAAGGTGCAGGGGCATTGTGGGCTTCCAGTCCGAACATCTGAACCCCGAAATCCCATGCACCTGCGCCACGCGCCCATATCCAAGCTGAGCTGTATGGGCTGAAGCAGTCGTGAGCCGAACACCTGCAAGATTGGACCCTCAGCCTCTCTCTGCAAAGCTTCGTGTTTCAAACACGTCGAGGCAGTGCATAGTGAGGCAGTGCATAGTCAAGCTGAAGACCCTGACAGCCTTAGAAAAGTTGGAGCGGCCAGGGAGAAGCACCAGGCGCAAAGATAGGCAGGCTGACAAGCAAAGTATGGTGACACCGGCTTGAAATCAGTGGAAGTTGTGGCGCATGGCAGGAGCTGCTAAAAGGAGCTGGCAAAGCCCAGCGAGCCAGGCACACACGTCAAAGATGCATGTGAGAAGCCTCAGAATCGGGGTCATCGGCAAGGTCTGGCAGCACACCTTGTCTTGTGATTTCGACTCGACCTATGCAGTGACAGCACGTCAACGTCAAATGTCATGGCACCCAGGGCCTCGCAGGGCCTCGCACCCGATGCGCAAACATTGAGAGAGAGACGTGCTCAGATGGCGCAGATGGCGCGGCAAGGCGGGATCGTTGTGCTTTCGGGCCAGGTTTAAGGTTCCCCAAACCCGAACTCCTATGGTGAGGGTTTCAGGCTCTAAAATCTAGGAGTTCATCCTCCTCTGTGCTCGATTCGGGCGGCCGGCACTTCACCTCCATCCCCAACAATGCATCTCCTGAGCCCAACCCCGCGATCTCCAAACCGGATAAAGGCTTCAGAGCCATCACACACGAAACTCTGCGGCCCAAACCCCCGCTCCAGCCTTCAGAAGGGATCTGGATCTCCTAAGCTCCAAGCTTTTCGCTCCAAGCCTCAAGCAGCTCCTACTGTAGAGCCCGGAAATCTTCGTCTTCGCCATCCTTCAGGTGGGGGTGGAGCTGGGCGCTGGCCTGGGCACCGGCCTTGGGGCTTCTACTACTTATCGCATTAGGTAGCAGCAGTTCTAGACTCTAGAGGAGGAGGAGCAATGCTACGCCATACCTGTATCAAGGTATGTGCATGTATGTGCTATAAACAGATGTTCAGGTGGACAGGTCTGACAACAAGCAGCCAATGTAGGGTTGAGGTTTTCACTGGAGGATTTCCGGTTCAGGGCTTCGGCCCAGGATGCAGGATTTAGGGTTTGAGGGGCTTTCAAAGGGGGCCTAGGAGGCGGTTTTAAGGCTTGAGGAAGTCTTAGGCTCGATTCCTTCAACATGGACCGCGAGCAACTCGCCTTATCTGCCCTTGACCCTCAACACGTCAAACCATCACCCCCTCAGCAATCAGCATGATTTTGCGTAGCCATCTTTAAGACTACGGGACTAGGTTTCTCGCTATTTTGCTTTCACCTCGAAAGCCAGGGGCCACGGAGCCGAACGGCAATATGGCATGAATCCTCAAAACC
This sequence comes from Symbiodinium sp. clade A Y106, assembly GCA_003297005.1. Lineage (NCBI taxonomy): Eukaryota > Dinophyceae > Suessiales > Symbiodiniaceae > Symbiodinium > Symbiodinium sp. clade A. The sequence continues at coordinate 87,326 of BGNK01002291.1, read as the reverse complement.
TGGACTATTTCTATGGTTCTTTTGCGAGAGCTGGGTCCACAGCCTTCTGGATATTGGGGACAGGCCTGCCGTCGATCGTTGCCTCGCAGCTGGGCGCCCGCGTCGTGGCAACGGAGTGCAGCGGGTTTCGGAGTGAGGCATGAGCTTTGATCCTTCTGGGTAGCTTGAAGCTCGAGCTTGCAATGCACAAACCTGCATGTGCGGCTAAATCACAAGCCCTGGCAGCCCTGAGCCTGAACCCTTGAATACCCAAATCTCCTAGCCCCTGCCATTTCGACCTGCAGTTCTATATCAGGGTGAGCACGAACCGTGTTGCTGTGCAGGGTCCTGACTTCCCCTTTGAGGCCTGAACTTCGCGTTCGCCCCAAGACCCTTAGACTCCGTAGACTGTGACCATGTAATGCCGAGAAGACCAGGACGGCGATGCTTCTGTGCTGACGCTGCTTCGGCAGAATGTGGAGGAGAACCGAGGATCAGGCCAGGCCAACAAGCAGCAAGCCTTAAGCACTCAAGGGCTTCCGACTGACTTCAAGGGCACTCATACCGGAGCAGGAAGCTTCCTGAGTAGTTAACTGTGCTCATGGTGCAATGCAGTTGAGGCTGAGTTCTGCTTCCTCAAAGGTCTTCATGCCTGGGCTTGCTGGTTTCAGTTCTGACGTTGCCAGACCGTCGTAGCTGCCCAGATCTGCAACCCCTTACAAGCCCCAAACCTTGAAACATCCCTGGGAACCCTCATCTTTCTGAAGCGCAAGCCATCACAGAAGGATACGCACCCATGTGAGGATCCTACACAAAAGATAAGGGCCCAGATCCGCCGCAGCCTTCAAGTTCCAGCTGCATCGCCGCCACAGGCACTTTGCGGGCAGAGGCGTTGCTGTGGGGCTCCGAGGCCTCTGAAAGCATCCAAGGTCTTGGGGTTCAGGATTGAGGACTTTGACTGTGAAACTTAGGGTTTAGCTGCTCAGGGTCGGTTCTTTAGGTTTAAGGCCTAGAAGTTTCGGTTTGGGCTTTGGGGTCTGCGGTTGCAGGGTAAGGCCGGTTCTCATGGTTGAGGTTCTACAAGTAGAAACGGAGGCTCTGCGTGGCATAGCCCTTCCAGCCCAGCACCTGCAGGGGGCTTTCAGAGGCTCGTTTAGGGATGGTTTTGGACCAGCTCCATGAAAAAAGAGTGTGCCTGTTTGCCTGCGATCTCCGGCTCAAGTCTCAATGCTAAAGAACACCCTTACAACCACGAAGCCTTGCCAGGACCCCCTCTCCAAGATTGGCCTCGACGAGCGTCCGGACTTCCTCCTCGCTGCAGATGCAGCTCAGCCAATTTCAAGGGTGCAAGGGCCTGCACGACCTAGAGGTGTCACAAGGGTCTGAAGGACGCAGGTACTCGACTGCAGAAGAAATGCCACTCTGCTCTGCCTTCCGCGTTTATTGCTTTTCAGCTTGCTCGGTTCTGGTAAAAGCTACCACAGAAATTTTAGGTTTCTTGACGCTGTTTCACCTCCAGGTCGATTGGCGATCTTTGTTCGCTTACAATCCCCAACCCGGAGCTGCATCATAGGTGCGTCTTAGCCAGGCAGAAGCAAAAGCCACTTTGCTGAGTTTCAGAGGTTGAGCCAGCACCGGCATACTGCAGCGAAAACCTGCCTGGCGGAACAGAGTCGAACCTCTAGGCCTTACAAGTCTTACTTCCCTGCTCCCAGGTTTGTGTCGTGGGTAATGTGTTCGGGTCAAGGGTGATGTTTTGGGGTTTAGATCATACTATGTGGTTCAGTGTCATGCTTCGGTTTCAAAGGCTTCTCGGTTTGGCGTTTAGGCATGCAAACGGATGACCGCTAAACCCTGATCCCTAACTAAGCCTTGCCAGGCTTTGTCCGAGAGTGAATGTCAAAAAATCCCTAAGCCCTATAGTCCCTAACCCTATGTGGAGCCTTGCCTGCCTCGTGCGAGTGTGAGTGTCGAAAACCCTAAACTCAAGGTGATCTATGCTTCAGCCAAAGAGGCTCTCGGGCGGCAGCTGCTTGACACCCTGCTGAAGCTCTCGAAGCCGGACACTGCCAGCCGTCTGACATACACATAAAGAACAGCCACTGAAACGCTTAAAGGATCAGGGCACTTGGCAAGTAGCTTGCAACCATGCCTTCATGTGCAATCATCCAGGTCAATTGATCCTCGATTCACTGTGCTGGAAGTTATGCCTAAAGGCGCTGAACAATTGCGCTTTCATGCGGGAGTTTGGTGGAAGCCGATCCAAGCATGCAGAGCCTCCTATGTAACCCATGCGGCTAACTTCACGAGCCTTACCGCAACCAGCTCCTAGATAGTACCAAACGATGTGAGCTGCTGAGTCAGGCCATTCGAGCAAAGTCCGAAGGTCGGAAGGTACTCCTTACAGAATTATGCTCGAGCCCCACAGTGTCACAGCCTCTCCGGACGTCTAAATATACGCCTCATCCGCGAACCTTCCGTTGCCGGCCCTGAGCACTTCCAAGCAGACTGTTGGACCCTATAGGTCCGGAGCCTACCCCGCAATCCATCAGCCGGGCTCCTTCACGCCCCCAGGTGATAATCATCAGCAACGTAAGGCGCTTTCGCGAGGCCGTTCCGCCGGGAAGGGTGGGGTGGGAGCCCCAAACAAGGGGAACGACCTGTCTTGAAGACGATACTTGTAGGTCTTGAGCTTAAGGCTGAGGGATTTCGAGTCAAAACATACATGCAACTTTGGAACGAGAGTTCAGATTAGGGCTTCCATCAGTATCATACTCGTGATTGCGAGCACCACCCCAGCGGCTGTCTGAACTGCCAATCCACCACCACCGCGGGCACCAACACCAGCGTTCATTTTCGCTGCCACTTGTCACTGTTGCTATGTGCTGTTGCCGGAGACGCAATGAAACCGGCGAAAACATCGGTATTTGCGGCGGCGGTTCCTCGGCGCATGCGGACAACATCGGCTCGTTGAGGTTCCTCGTTTTCATCCTGTCCTTGGAGGTTGACAGAGCACCCATGCCCAAACTAAGATGACTCATGTGACCATCTCATACGTTCATTAGAGCGTCCATGCCGAAGCCATGATGACTTCCATGTTGCAATAGTTGCAATGCACACGGCCACAGCACTGAAACCTGGGTCGGAGCAAAAACAACACCGTAGTAAATAGTGGAATTGAAGCTCTGAAGTGCAAAGCATCAAGAACACAAGAACGCACAACCTGGAGACCGATGATTTCGATCAGAGCAAAAGAAATCGAACTCGCGCAAGCAAAACATTTGACAATGCGAGGGTTTCCGTGCGCGTTGAGCACGGAAGACGCCGTATGGGCAGTTGTCATGCGTACAGAGCACCTGCAGCGCGCATGCAGCATGATTTACTTTGGACGTCCTGCGCGCGAGCTTTCGGCTTGAGATGACCGCCTAGGTAGGGGTAGGCGTTTGACGAAGCGATTTCAGCAGACGTTGGCTGAACTTGGCCTTCAATTCAATCCCAAGAAGACATGTTTGATGTCCCATCCCTCGGTGCTCGAATTAGGCCAGCAGTACCCGTTCCCCGATGACTGCCTCCTCAACCACATCTCTTACTGAGTGCGTCTACTTGCGAAAACCGCTTCCATCAGCCGGCAAGGCAACGCATCTGGCTTTCCAGTCGCTGCAGCGCTGTATGCGCAAGGGTCATTGGGGATGTGCTTCGGACACCGTTCTCTTACGCAATACTTATCTTGGCCCCACTTGGTTCTGGTACAGTCTGCTTATTGAACCTTTGACTAAATATGTGAGTAAGATGCGTGCCATGCAAACCACGTTTCTCAGCCTGATGCTGGGCCTGTATATCCCGGCAACAGTGAGCTCACACGCTGCTCTGCTTTATGTGTCCGAAGCTGCTGCCGAACACGAACATGAGGACTTGCACATGCCGTCTCGGCAATGGACAGTTATATGGGCCAAGCGCCGATGGGGATACTTAGGTCATACTCTGCGGAGAGAAACTGGTACAGTCTCTAGACAAGACATGTTGGCGCCCACGCCAGTCGCGGCCGGGCCCTTTTCACCACCTCGCGCAGTGGGGAGGGCGACTCCTGGCATGCGACACCGAGAATCTTATCCATCAAGCTACAGACCGGGACTCCTGGGCCTGCACTTTCAATAGCATCGAACATCATTTTAGGCATGATCACCCTGTCATTCATGCCATGTCTCCTTCCACTCGATGGAGAGATGTTCTCCGAACGGACGTTTCTTGGAAGCTGGGAGCTTTTCTCAGGGTCGTAGGGGGCTATGTCTCCGTTGACTGGCTGCACGAGATTGAGGGTTTCCAGCACTTCTTCAGATGCGGTGATGTTTTCCAGGTCTTCAGTGCTTGGGTGCAGTGGCTGCAACTGTATTACTGGATGTATATCTTTTGGATGATGAGGTACAGGCTCAAGGGGACGTTCTTGCTCGCTTGCATAATCACGTCTACGACAAGTTTGGCTTCATCGCCATCTTCACAGCTGTTGAGTCTCAGACAGCTTCCAGGTTCGACGGGCTCCTTCGTACTTCAGATGTTTCGAGTGCTTAGAGTTTCTGCCACGAGTGCGGCGACTCTGAGATCCAGGCGGGTATGTACAAGCCTGTGCAAAAAAGGTTTAAGTTACCATAATAGGGATGTACAGTAAGTCATTAGTTAATATGGTTTCTTTATAAGGTAAAGTCTGGCATAAATTAACTTAAATCCTCGAACAGGAACCTAGTTTTCGGGAGGCCCTCTCCGGACCTATAGGGCTCGTGGCTATGATGGAGTTCTGGCTTCTTGACCCATGGTTACAATAGGGGCCTTAACAATTACCTGTACTACTTTGGCGTTCCTAATTGATTATACTTACAGTATCATGGGCCCCAAAACCCTGCTCTAATGATAAGGCCCCTATAATATTTCGGGGAACCGGAGTACGGGTTTGGTCTTTGGTGCGGGTGCCCGGGGGTCTGTGTCTGTCTATGTTTGCGCGTGTGTACACTTCGCGGTTTCCACCATATCACCCCATCGTCCGTAGACCTGTAAGATTTGACCAGCTTTGACCAGCTTTGCTCATGATGTGGCATGTAATCTTAAAACACGAAACTTTGCTGAAACCAAAACCCTAAGGCTAGATAATTTAGTTATAGTTGCCATTCTATTCGTTGGCGGTTTACTGCTTGTTTGATGCGGAGTATGGACACGCATGACATCCAGTGCAATGTCGCTGGGACTCACGTAAGGCTCGTTCATAACAGTGTTCCTAACTTTGCCTCCTTGTTTACACAGTCATCCTTGCCGTTGTGCCGAACTGATTCGAGACTTCATTACTTTCACCCCACCTGTATTATGCAGTCGTACCGAGAGACCTCGTCTGGCTTGTCCGAGTTGCGAGAGCGTAAGGCTAGATAAAACCTTTATGGAGCGTTTAGAAGCCCCTTGAAATCCTGTAAACAAGGCCCGCAAGCCCAGAACCGTGTGATGGCCCCATAGAAATCCGTAAACGAACCTGTGCCCTAAAGTTTCTTAAGCTCCGAGAACCTTATTTCCCTAAAGCCTTACTAACAAGCAAAGGCTAGTAGCACCGCTTAGAATTTTGAACGATACACCCCCTGGAGCCCAAGGCCTAAAAACCCAGGCCCCAAAGCCTTTTAAGGCTGAAACCTCCAAACCCAAACCTTAGACCCCAACCCCCAAGGCCTTCGCACCAAAACCCTAAAACCCGAGACCCTAAACTCTAAGTCCGAGTGTGAGCGCCGAAACTCTAAGCCAAGGCAAACGATGGAGAGAGGGCAGGCTCTGGAAATGCAGGGCCGGCACGATGAAGCAGCCGGACAGGCCACATCTGGGGCGGTGGAGTCAATTTCGGGCCTTAATAATTATATGACTCTATAAATATTCTAAGGACCCCCCCCCTATTTTAGGGTGTCGGCTTGGATTTGGGGCTTTGGGCTTCAACAAGGATTTAGGGTTTTGTGGATTTGGGGGTTAGGACTTCAGGGCGCGCTGTGTGAAGTTTTTCTTCTGAAGGTGGGGTTCTTTGCCACAGGGCGGGCTGTGCCTTTGGACTCATGTTGAAAATGTTGTTGTAATGGAGACCCCGGGGGCCCATTGAAAACACCGTTTTCATTTTGAACCAAGAGGGCTTGTAGTTCGAAGGGGAACAAGGCATTTGGTATACATTTCGATGATGGTGGCTTCTGTTGGGGTACTCAACAAGACCTGGCTTGTGGGCTTTGGGGTTGAATGAGGTCTAGGGTTGTGGATTTTGGGGTTGTGGGGTTTAGGGTAAAGGGGGTTTTGGGGTTTTGGCCATTGGGATTGCGTTTTGTTTTAAGGGGTTTAGTGTTCTGAGTTTTGGGGTGCGGGCTTGTCACTCGTGGGTCGATGTAGCGGGTGGTTGTATTTCGGTCCTAGATTTCTTCGGGTGTTGCTGGAACAAGGTCTTCGGGTGTTGGCCGGTTTGGTTTAATTAAGGGGTTTATCATTTAAGCCTTAAGGATTTGCGGTTTGGGCTTCTGACTTTCTGGTTCAGGATCTTTGGTCATTCGCGTAAGTTATTGTTGTATTTCCACCACTGCCATGGTCGTCGTTGTTGATACGGTTACGACGCCGGTAAAGATTTGTGGTACCTGCAACTGAGAACTGATGTGGCTGCTGCTTACCCCTAGTAGTAGTGTACTGTTGCGGCGACGGCTGCTACTCCTGCTACTGCTGCTGCTACTGTTTCTGCGACTACCACAACTACCACTACCACACCACTACCACTACCACTACCCCTGCGACTACCGCTACGACAGCTCCTCCGGCTTCTACTACTACGACCACGACTACTACTACTACTACTACCACTATACTACTACTACCACCACCACTACTACCACTGCTGCCCCTCCTACCACTACTACCACTCACTACTACCAGGTTACTACCACTACTACCACCACAACCACCACCACCACCGCCACCACTACCACCACCGCTACCACTACCACCTGCTACTGTTGCCATTTGTAGTGGTAATGCTGTGGCTCTATACGTCAATCAGCCTTTCTACTGTCGTTGCTGCAAATGATCGTTCCAAGAGACGGTAAAGTGCAATCGCAGGCTGAAAAGCTGCACTCCATGCTCTTCTTTCTCACCGCTGCCACGGCGCTTTTCACCCCGGTGCAGTTCATGCTTCTTGGTCGGATCTGGCACCGGTTGCTTGTGACTACGTCGACCGTAACTTCGATCCGGGCTGTGGTATCAGAGATTGATACGAGGTTGATGGTCACGTTGATGACGATGATGGTATTGATGATGACGACTGAGATGGTGGTCGTGATGATGGGTGGTGGTGGTGGTGGTGGTGATAATAGCGACATGGATGATAGCGTGGGGGTGCGGTGCCTGATGCTTTCCATTCACCGTGTCGGTGATGATGCCGAGGCATCAAAGAACCATCGTTATTGAGGTTTTCTCATGAAAGCCTTGACCATGCTTGACCCCCAAGTCGATTGGAGGCTTCAGGGTTGGGTGCCCGGTCCAATGATGAAGAGTCACCAGCCAGTCTGGTGAGTCTGGTGATGTTTTTTTTCCTCATGTGTGATGTGAAAGGATTTCGCCGATGCTTTTGGGTATACTCGGTTGCTCTCGCACACTCCTACAGAGACAAGGTCCTCCGTCTATGGCATGAACTTCGTGAATGTTGAGGGCGTCCCCACCATTCCGATGCTCCTAGAGAAAAGCGGCTACGAGCGTTTTTGGATCGGGGTCACGGCCTACTTCGCCCTGGCCTTTGCCTGCACTGGCTGGATCTACCGGCGCCTGCAGCGAAAGTCTGGAAAGCAGATGAGGAGAAAGGCGGCACCACTGCCGGCTTGCTGTTGCTGCTGCCCCCGGTGAGCAGCGTGCGCTCGGAACCTGAACATTTCGTAGTTCGCAGTAGAGTCCTTCTATACTGTGTATGACGCGTGCTTCGAAGGCAAGCTCCAACTTTGGTCCTTTCAGGTTCTACATTGAGGAGGCTTTTGCCCAAATCAAACCTCGAGCCTCATTTCGCTGTGGGGGGCTCCCCGTGAAAGTTTCTACGCATCATGTACAGGCTGCGACGATGCACGCGGCTGGATTTAAGTAACTCTTGACGCCTCGCGATCTTAAGATCTGGGGCCAGCTTTAGACTGTGCAAGCATTTTCCCGCCAGAAAATAAGAGGGCTTCTACAAATGCCAGCTTTGCAGAGAGAGTGCACTACCTCACGGCGTGGTTTCAAATCATCAAGGTCACTGGCATGGGCGCGTGTCTAAGCAACCCTGCATTACTTCACAACGTCTATGTCGTGTGTCAACCTTTTGAAATCATATGTCAATGAGAATATATATATATGTATATATGTATAACGCAACCGTTCAATCAAGTCTACCTGCAGCTTGCGACCTGTGGCGATAGTTTCGGTAGTTGTGGTGACGTTGTGAGTGTACTAGTTACGGAGCACTCCACACCCCCGAGGGGTGACCCTGAGCTCTGAATCATCGACAGGCGATGGCAGCACAGATGGCAGCGGCTTTTACAGCTTCGCATCGTCAAAGGATCGCTTGAGACTTGATAGGTAGAGTTTGCAGTTTGTCGGTTTGGGTCAGAGGTTTCAGGGTTGCAGGAGCACTGGGCTTTAGATTTTGGAGTCTGGTTTTTGTTTGTGAGTCCGGAAGACTCAACCTTAAATCCTAAACCTAAGCCGAACTGAAACCCACCCTGACCCGGACTCGTTCTGATAGTTGGGGCCGCGTACCTCGTCAGATCCATAAGGACATAAGGACCCACAAGGTGACTTGCAGGCCTTGCTCTGGGTGATACCGAGCCGATGAGGCCAAAGGACCCTGGCCCCAAACATGGAAGCCCTGTGCCCTTAACTAGGGTTTAGGGTTTAGGGTGACTCTTGAGCTGGGTGCCTTGAAGTGGACGGTTGAGGTTGAATCAGTTACAAAATGCTAGGCTCATTCGCTCATTCGGGGCCGCATCGCCAGACCCCTCACCCTCGGTCTGAAGCCCCTAAGCCCCTAAGCCCCTAAACCCTTAAACCCTAAACCCCTCAACCCTAAACCCTAAACCCGAAACTGTTCATCCAAGTTACCCTGCAATGCGGGCTTCGTCCTTGCTAGGTAGGAGGAAAAAAACTCGAAATCCCTACGCCCGGAGAGGCCATGGTCTCTTCGACAGTGCAGAAGCCTTTGCCCGGCCCAGAGCGGGAGGCCGCTAGTACTATGGCGTTTCTATGGGTTTTACCATCATCTTCATTATTGTTACTATGATTATTACTGCTATATTTATTGTTATAATATTCTCATTACTCTAATTGCGGTCATTATGACTATTATTTGTACCATTATCATAACTTTCCCTGCCGACTTCCGCAGCCCGGATGTAAGAGAGCGGTGTGAGAGATTCAGGTTTCTGGAGCTCGAAAGGGTTTGCGGTTTACGGCTTCAAAGTTGAGGGCTCAGGCTTTTGTGTGGCTTTGAAGTATAGGGTTTCTATAAGGATACTATAAGGGTTGTTTTCTGAATTAGGATCCCTTTAAGCGTTCCTTTCCGGGAACTGTAGGGGTTTGTATGTTTCCGGGTTTCAGGGCTTCCGGGTTTCAGAGCTTTTCGTCTAGGGATGCTTTGAGGGCTTTAGGCGTTTCCATTTGACCACCACCGTTGCCACTGCTGACGTCACTCACCACCCCCACTGCCATCAGCACCAGCACCAGCATCTCCATTGTCGCACTACGGGTCTTGCCAGATTCAGTACTATGTCGCGTCGCATTGTGTCGGAATCCCTAAACCTTTCAGGATGAATGCTCAAGAAATGCAGGGGCCACAAGTTCCAGGTGTTGCCCATAGATGAGCACCGTGACGAAATCGTGCGCACCATTCGGGAGTGCTGCCCTGAGGTACCGTCTGGGTGGTCTTTGGACACTGCCGAGATTTCCAGGTTACGAAGGTTGCAAGGAAGTCATGAAACACGTTTTGGCTAAGGATGCCCCCACTGCAGCAGTTTAGGGTTTAGGGTTTAGGGTCATCCTTCATCGGGGCCACGGCCACAGCGTAGGTTGTTGCCATGCAAGGCACGCTTTGCCCGCTGAGGCGCCGCGTCACTTGCATCCAGGGCGAGACGGGCTGCGGAAAAAGCAGCCGCGTGCCGCAGTACGTCCGAAACCCAGATGTAGGAACCGAATGCCTCAACCCTAAATCCTGAGTCCTAAGCTCCCGGACCCTCTACTGTAGATCCGGCACGCATGCCTTAAATCCGAAATCCCATGATCCCCAATCCGATATCCCAAAGTCCCACCATCGCTCGTGAATCCCACGGATTTTGGTCGGCCCTTCCCGGGCCCTGTTCAGTGGTTTACAGTATTTGTGGGTAAGGGCCGGGTTGCGGTGTTAGGGTTTGGGGCGGTGAGTATTGGGTGTCTTCCCGTAAATAGTTTGCGGTCCTGACATTTACTTCTCATTTTTTCCAAAAATACAATTATTGTGGATGTTCTTCTCTTTGTCGTCCTGCTTGTGTTGTTCTACACTTTGCATCCTTGCCTACCTCGTTCTACGTCTTGCCATTATTTTCGTGGTTTCTTGTCGCCGTTCTTGGAGTTTCATTTCTATGACATTAGCAGTCTTCCCGTCGGTACTACTGCTTAGGGCCTGGGCCTGAACCATAAACGAGCCAACGATTAATTTCGAAATCCCCTAACCCAAGAGAAACTCATAACTTAACCGTGCAACCGCAACCCTACACTGGCCTGAACTCAAAAATTCCGAAGCCTGGCCTAGTCTAGTTGGACCTACCGCGCGAATCTGTGCCTGCCCTGTGCAACTGTGCGAGTCGAAAATTCCGAAGCCAGCCCAAAGCACTGCTTAAGGTAGCTACTGACTCATTGGCCTTGAATCCAGCTCGATGCTTCCCACCCCTACTCCAAACAAAATCCAGCAGCCTGCCCCAAGCACGATGATTCGAAAACATGAAGGTACCTGTTAATCTCGACAATGTAAGACCGCTGACAATGCAATGCCCTTCTGAAACTCTGTTTAGCCCAAAGCCATCACAACAACAATGATAAGAATTCTAGTGGGTAGTCAGGGGACCCCCAATAGATTAAAGGAGCCCTTACAGGACCGATCATTAGCCGAGGTCTACCACCTCTGCCGGCCCCCACCGAAGCGCTCGGGCGATCCTGAGCGTCTCATTGCCGGCCGGCGCGGTTTGGCCTCTTGAGGAGTTGTTTTAGGGTTTAGGTTTTTTGAGAAATCTGTTTCATCTAGATTTTAGCATCATTTGGGGCCTACCTGGCTTATAGACAGACTTAAAGGGCTTAGGATTTAGGGTTTTGGGCCTACCTGGCCGGTCGGAATTTTTGGCTTTACCCGGGGCCTTAATTGGGGCTTCGAAATTTAGGATCACGGTAGAAGTAAGAGAGTTGGAATGCCATAACTCCCAACCTGAAACTTCTAGAAGGAATGCAGGCAGGGTTGAGGATGCAGGGAGGTTGTGCAGCATATGTGTTTCGGTAGTATTCATGGAGGCCCATGCCAATCTGATGAGACTACCCAAAACCCGAAACCCCGTGAAGCCTCCTAGGCCCCTCATCGAACTCCAAACCCTGAATGTTCAGCTTTACGGGTTTCTCTAGAGGAGTCGGCACCGAAACAGGCATCTCGGGCTATTGGAAATAGATATGAAAAACGCCTTAAGATAGGGACCATGTGTTAGAATAGGGTTTAGGGTTAAGGGGCTATACTAACATAGTGGCTCGACTCCTGACTATATTTGAAATTATCGCCTTCAGCATTACCCACACAATCCGCAGCAAGAATTTCGAGGTCCTAAAGTGCTTAGCAAGTCCAGGCTTTTTACGATCAGATCCCTGCCCTCGGGCTGCGGGAGCTATACGGTTTCGGGTGTAGAGTTTAGTGCTAAATCCTACTATTTTGGGGGTTCCTTATTAGAGTTATGGTATAATGGGCCCCCAAACCCTCATAGTATATAGGGCGTTGCAGCTGCTGAGGTTTGCACGCAGCCGCGTCGTTTGGCGGCCATCTCGCTTGCACAGCCTCGTGTCCAAGTGGAGTTGAAGTACTTCTGAAGCAGGTACTATGAGCTGGGGTATAGTGCATAGCTGATATGACACAGCTACCATACCATATCTATCTATCTATCTTTCAGAAAGATTTCAAAAGGGAAATGCTAGTATATCGCATCATGTAATATATATATATATATACACATTACACTATACAGTCTAATACATAGGAGATCTGATGTACTGTTTTTCATATCATATCGCACAATTCAACAACATAACATCATGTATAATATAGTATGGGGCATAGTGATATGTATATATTCAGAATGATATACTTAAAATACTCGACTGTACCATGTATACTAGAACATCGTATAGTATAATATATTGTAAGATAGTATACTGTGCATGTACGTATATGAGCGCGTATGCATAAAGCTTTTGAGCAGCCCTACATAGCTCGTGGGTAGTGCGAACTCCAAGTCATGGATGCGGCGCACGAACGGGGAGGCAAACAACACATTGTCTGGAGTTGCTGAAGCCGAAGCCACATGTGTGCTGATATCTGACTGGTTTGTGAGTGTTCTAGTGAAGATCGGGTACGCGGTGCACTGTATTTTCGTTTCGTGCTGGAAACAGGTTGAACTCAGACTGTGTTGGTTCACAAACCCCCCCCCCCCCCCCCCCGCGCGAAACCTCTTTCCTTTTTCCCCTCTTTTTTCCTTCTTGGCTTAAAACGCACCCCCAACCCGTTCTAAATAAAAACTATACCCNTCCCAAACCCCCCCCCCCCCAGCGCTGCGCAGAATCCTTCTCGCTTGATCCCTCTATTTGCCTTTCGAGGTTAAAAGGTGCCCCTCAACCTGTCTAAAATGAAACCTTACCCCTCAGCATCCCTTAATCGAGCCCAAACCATCGCTAACCCCTAGCCCAACATCTCCTCTCCGAACTCTATGTCTAAATATCCCTAGACCCTGATCCCTAATCCCCAATGCTCTACATCTTGCTCAATCGAGGCGCGTGGCCAAGGAGATGGGCCCGCAGCTGAGGGGGAACTGTATGTATGTATGTATGTATGCAGGTATATTTTAATACATACATGTACATACGTATATACAGTAGCAGCAGGCAATACTGAAACTAGTCAGTGACTAAAACCCTACCGCTACTGTATTGTGTGTGCGTGTATACTAATGGGCCTGATCGATGAGAGAAGGATGTGTGATACAGCATACTTTAGGCCTTGTTTTTGGAGTAAGAAGGTTTTAAGAATGTTCCGGACGTTCTTTTAGTATAGCCACTTGTTTTGTGGTTGCTACGTTGTTCAGCTTCTTCGAATTGTCGTTCTGTCATTTTTAGTGGCGGAGAACTCCCTTTGGATTGTGAAACTGCCTCTCAAGCAGTTGTCCTGGTTTTAGTCAGAGTGCTGCGGTATGCCAACATGCAGGTCCCAAGGCGGGAAGCCCCCTGAATGAAAGCTCGAAACGCATTTTTAGTATTAGGGGTGCGTAGTGCAGATACGTGCTGCCAAGCATTACCCGGCAACACCCTCAGGAGGTCTGGATGCAAAAACGGGAGCTACGCACACTTACGTACCTTCATTCCGGATAGGGGTTCTGGTTGAGGGAGTCGGAGGAAGTCAAAGGCCGTAGAATGAAAGAGCTTCCGTTCATTGAGAGATCCAGCTGCTACGAAGCCTCTTCCCAAGGCGAATCTAACGTTGGCGGCGTGGTCGGCTTCCGCATTGCAGGCTACAGAACAGCCAAGGATAGATATTGCAGCCGTTGCAGTCGTCGCATGATGAGGGATTGCCCTTTCCCATGTGATTCTGCCGAAAAGGGGCTGCTACCGAGTTGCGCTGATCGTACCCCCTGTTAGGCATGCCAAGGTGCCCTGGGTTTGAAGGTTCATGTCAAGTCAGAGGGTTCTAGGCTTCAGAGTATTGTACGGTAAGTAGTAGCTGGTCTAAGACTAGAGTCTAAGATTTGTTAATTTCTGGTTATACTCGACACTTGTATTGGCGTACGTACTTGTCGTGCCAAGAGTCACGCTAAAATATGAAACTTGACATCTTCTTCTTTAAGCCCTTAACCCTAAGTCTTCTCTTGCCCTGGAAGCCGTGCCTGCGAGTGCGAGTGTGCGTGTCGAAACCCTAAACCCTAAGACTCTACCCTAAACCCTAAAACCCTGTGCGAGTGTGAGCGTCGAAACCCTAAAACCCTAAACCCTAAAAACCCTAAACCGTACCTGCGACAGCTGCCTTCGAAGAGGTGAGAGCGCCTTCGACACTCGTCGCACACGCTTGCTGTTCGCCCATGGCTCAGCAAAGGGTGCGGGCAACAGCGAGAGTTTGGGAGTTAAGGGAGTTGCCGAAAATTAGGGGTGCCTTATTTCGGGGTCCTTATAATCAGTTTCCTACTATTTTGGGTACCATATTAGGGTCCCCTATTTTCGGAAACTACCAGTTTGGGATTTAAGAACTTCGAGATTCGAGGCTTTAGGATTCCATTTACTTTTTGTGCCGTCGTGGGCAGTTTGTTGCACAGACGGTTCTTTGGCGTGATCCAACACGGTTCGGTTGCTCCGAGCCTTCCTCCGTGTAGCTTGCAGATTCTTAGGCGTATGCTTCTACACCAGAACCATGTGCACTCTTATGGGCCTTAGTCGCTGGCAACATGCAGGCGCTGCATGGACTGCCATCTTGTCATAGAGCCATGATTGAGGACAAAGAGAGGCCGACCAAGCAAGCAAAGACATCATGAAGCCAGCCTCGAGGGCTCCGCGACAGCCCCTGTATTGCTTTGGTAGAACTGTGCCATTCTGCTGAGGTGACGGCTGGCTACTTGCTCCAGGTACTGGTGAATTGCTCGGTCATGCCTTGGCGTTCCACAAGCATACACGTCCGGTGTAAAGCTGAAAGCTGAAGGTGTCGGAGTTCCGTACTGGGCCCTTTGGCCTGTTGAGGTTTGAAGGCATTCGGTTGTGAGGAATCGGTGCAGGGTTTGACGGTACCAGCCTTTGAAACAATCTACGTAGGCACCAACAAAGCATGCCCAAATGCCAGTTCTTAAACCTCGAAACCCCTATAAAGCTCGCAAAAATACCCCTACAAAGCCCCTTTGAAGCTTCTTAATTCTGTAAACCCCTTTTTCTTAAGCTCGCGGAAGATCCCGATAGAGCCCTTTTTGAAGCTCGTAGAGGGGTGCCAGGGAACTTTTAGGATCGCCTGTGACGCGGCTGGGAGCTTTGGATAGTAAAGGGCCCACGGCAGACCTGCACGTACTATTGTGAATTACCACTGTTCCTACTACTATATTGCTTGCCGTTTCGTTAATTTTTTGCGATTAAGTTTTTGTTCTGTGACCAGCACCGGCCCCACCATTATTAAGTGCCTGCCCTTCATTTGGGAGCGGAGACTTGCGAATCCCTTAAGTCCCAAAGCCGTGAAACGCCACCTCGAAGCGTCGCTCTCACAGCCTGAGGCTGTGAAGCTCCAGCAGTACTCCAAAAGTTGCAGCCCATTGACTAGTTCATGGTTGAGATAGTACAAAATTAACTCTTTATTCCGTTTTGGGTTTAAGTCCCCAGAAACTATGACAAAGTTGAGTCATCGGTTGATGACAGCGCTCTGTTAGTGAGCATGTGCATGAAATGATGTTAGGTGGGAAATGGGACTTTGGGCAGTCTCTCATGTTTTTGCATTTGGGGCAGCATCCACGTAGCTTCCAGAAAGAGGGCCAGTCAGGGAAGCTTTGCCGAAGGACGCTTTGACACTTGACAGCTGCGTGTCTTCGCGTGAGGTCCATGATCCAGGGCAGATTCATCGGTATTCTCACGTGATTCTGGATGAGGCCGCGATGGGCTGTGGTAGAGACAAGTCAGGGACGGGTCTCGCACGTGTCGCGCAAACTGCTAGAGACCTAACTGGGGCACAGACTCTGCATGAAGCTGCATGACGGGGATCTGCATGAGACTTGATCCCCGCAGCATTTCTTGTCTTGTAATTACTCAATTTCTGCTGGACGTTGCGCCGGGCTCGAAGCGAGAGCCTGACTTGGAACTTGGAAGCCTCGATAGGCATGCTACGCAACTAAACACTGTCAGTTCCGAAAATCAGAAAGAAGCTCCACAAGCCAAGCGACTTGTTCTTGCTGCACAATTCCTAGGCCCCTACAGCACACGGTGTGGATCTTTCCCCGGATGCCTAACCGCTCGATAATCCAGGCGCCCCAAACAAATGCTCTGGACTTATCTTCCGCCGATTTCGGCCATCGCCTGTGTACGCCTGCCTAGTCTGCGATCGTCATATCGCCGGTGCGATCAGCCCCCCTGCCAGCCCAAACCATCAACCCCCTAACTTAGTTAGCGAGGGAAGAAGGAGAGACTTAGAAGCGCTTTCTTTTGACGTCACCGAGCAGCCGTCATGTACTGGCTGGCAGGGGCCTTCCTAGCCGCTTGGTTGGAAATATGTAGCTCATTTCAGTGGTGTAGAACGTCTTTAAGCTTGGAGTTTCAGGATGTCAATGTAGACTTTCGGACCTTTCAAGTTTCTAAGGCGTAGGGGACGTTGGAGCTTTCGGGCTTTGTCGGTTCAGGGGCAAGGCGAGCTGCCCGACATCGACTTTAGCGGTGTGGTGTGTATATATATATATATATACACATACATAACTATATACGCACATGTATATATATATATATATATATACACACACGTAGATACGTGTCTGTACATGTAAGTATGTTCAGCTCGCCTGACTTGTCGAGTGCGAGTGACAAAAAGTATGTTCAGCAGTTTATTTTTATATATATATACACACTTATATGTATACATATACAGCTATATATGTCTCTCTCTCTCTATCTATATATATATATATAGCCCATATATATATATATATGAATACAACTCAACTATGCATCATGCTCCTTGTCCCGCAGTTGGCCATCGTGGCCATCTTGCTGTCGAAGTTCGCCAAGAAAAAGCCTCCATGGCCCTTCAAGAAGCTGCAGCGCCCCTCGAAAGCAGAGAGCAACGGGGATTCGGATACTGGCTGCGTAGTATTGCGTAGTATAGAGTGATCCAGTTACAGTGTAAGCCGCAAATGGCTGCACAGCTCTGCGCGCTTCAAGTGCAGCTGATAGCAAGCCCTGGTCGCTAGTGGCGGCTGCACGTGAAGTTGCAGATGGGCATTGTTAGAAACCGAGGGGTCCGAAGGTGTTACTTCAGGACGGGGCCAGCAACTCAAACTATACTGGCAAGGCTTGTGCCAAGGGGTTCCTCCGTTTCAGATGATGACATCGTCCGAAGCGCCTGAGATCCTATGACCTTCTGAAAACCAAGCCTCAGATGCATGTTCCGATGATGTGGGCTGTTCTAGAAAACGACCAGCACACCCTCCCGCCACTGTTAGCTTTCCATGGAGTTTTCAACAGAACAAGGCCGCAACCCTGCTACTGATGCCAATCATATTCACTGGAACCTGATGGGGAAAATTGCAGTCGAAGCCCGGGCTGACACAGCGAATGCCATGTAATCACAGGCCTTACCGATTGGAGACGCTCAGACTTATCACGGCCCAGGGCCCTAAAGCCTCGAATGCCATTCTGCGAGTTTAAGGCGAAGGAAAGCATCACTCAAATCCGCTGCCTATGGGCGGGGACGACTTTGAGGCTGCGGTGCCTCCGGGTTTCAGGCTTCAGGCGCAGACATGTGATTCTGAAGGGGGGGATTTAGGCTTGCCTTTCTTGCTGCGATTACCGTCTGATGCTTGGAGAATGTCTGGATCGCGTATTTTGCATCTTTACCTACATAAGTAAATATGAATGCTCTGATGTCAACTGCAAAGCCAACGACCTAACCCTGAATTCTAAAGACAGGGGACCTGCTTTGAGATGGCAGCAACCACCGCCGGCACCAGCATCACCACCAGCACCGCCGCCGCCAAAACTAACACATCCACAGTCGTGCCAGACCGCCACCAACAGCGGAACACCAATAGCAAAAGCATCCAGCTGCAGCTGCGACCACCATCTCGCTTCAAAGATGACACACACACACATTATCTTCATCTCCTTCATCTCCAGCAATGCACCTAGACGATTACATACATGAAGGCACCATTGGCTACAGTCAATATTCGGAGTTGTAGAGCCTTTTCAAGCTGGACCATGGCAGTCAGAAGAGGAATCTCATCATGATACACAAAAAGTGTTCCCATGCAGGAACCAGGACTGTTTTTCAGTTCTATTGACAGTAGCTGATATCCGTGCAAAAAAGCAAACCTTGCAGCATAAATCCGTACTTCGACCGAAAACCCCCGAGGCACGACAACGACAAACCCTGACCGCGTGATATGTTCTGCTTGCTGAAAATCCCATACGACCCGTATCAAGCCCTCAAGTCGGACTTGGCTCGACCTTTCTGAAATTTTGCTTTGCCTGAAGCCCCATGTTAAACTACAGCCCTGAACACCCCACACATTTCGCTTACCTCCCCTTAACCCCAGAACCATACGTTTCATCCCCTAGAGGAGCGGAAACGCGACTTTGCCCGCACGGTGGCTCCGAAGTTGGACTCAGGTCTCCTAGAGCCCTGGCCCTGTCAGGGTTTCAGGGGGTTCAAAGAATGGGTGTTTTGGAGCATGGATCAATGATTCGCAAACCCGAACAGGGCATTTTGAGGCATTTGAACATAGAGTTTTTGGCTGCTTTCCTACGGTTTGTGATGTTTTTGTAAGGGCCTTTTCAGGGGTTGTTTAGAGTTTAGAGTTCCTGCTGGGTTGATTCGCCCAAACCCTACGAAACCCTAGGCAGCTTGCTGTTGGATTCGGAGGCTTTTGCGTTTTTGGTGTAGGGGATTCGAGACGAGCTCCGTGTTGGTTCAGGGATCTTCGAACTTCGAGAAGTGGTCTCTCGATCGAATCTTAGATAGTTTGATTTAAAGTGACGAAACTGCGAAGCTCTCAGCACGCCCCAGACAAAGCAGATCTAATCAGGGATCCCAAAGCTCTAAACGGATCCCCCTCTGACGCCTTTGCCGGTTTGGAGCTAGGACCCGTTTAAGGGAAGCTGATGATATATGGGCTTGCCGTCATGGGTCGTGGTTCAGTACAGGGTTTAGGGCTTGAGTTTAGCTGTTTCAAGCCTTGGTTTGGGCTCCTTTGGAATAGTGGTGGGTGCACAAGGGATACTAGTAGCAGAAACCCCTGTCTCTTGCGTGTGCAACCGGTACCACTGAGAAACGCCCATCCAGTGCCAGCCAAGGTGGTCACTCCATCAGCATCGGACCCCACAGCCGCTTAAGCACAAGGTTTTTGGGGGCCTTGGAGCGGTTTCTGCCTTGAGGCCAGGAGGCCCTTGGAAAGTACGGGGCTTTATGTATGGTGCTACAGACCCAATAAGAGGGGATATGAGCCGTAAACTACTTGAGGGTTCGTTTGGTCCTCGATCTGGGTTAGGGTTTGCTATTTTTGATGTTCTTGGCATCGGTTGGGGGATAGACGAGGTGGGTCCCCTATTGTCGGAAACTCCCAATTCTGAGCCATCAGAACATGTAAACAAGACGTTGCGCTCAGGGCAGGGCTGCTAACGAGCGGAAAAACAGGAGCCCCAGGTCCCTTCAAGGTAGGCGGCGGCGGATGCTTTTCGGTATGGCCTTGTTTAGGGTTCTTAGAGTGTTCCAACAACTTTAAGATGACGTCAACCACCTTCAAGCCCAGAAAGCCACAAGCAACAAGCAAGTCCTTGGGAACGCAAAGTGCATTAAGACTCCTGCTCTGATCCCCCCATAAAACCAGCACTCGAGGCGTGGTCGTCCTCGAAGCACGGCAGCACCGGCGATATGAGCAAGGAGGCCACGTGATCCTCTAAGTAGTCCAAGCTGTCCAGATTTAAATGCTGTCGGCCACGATGGTACCTTGCACAGCGGCACCAGCCCAACTCGCTGCCCCCAACAAAAACTGCGCAACAGTTATTTCCTCGAGGTGGTGGATGCAGCTTTCGAAGAGAATCTTTCCTGCACAAGAGTAGGTTGCAGCACTGGAGTTCTCGGAAGATCTGCAGCAGTTGAGTTTGGAAAGCGATTCAATCGCTGGGGCTCTCCGTGCGAGAACTCCGGTAGAGTCTGGGTTAAGTAATATATGGGCTTAAATAATTATGAATACTATTTTGTGGGTTCCTAATTACTATAGTATAATGGGCCCCAAAACCCGATTCTAATTATCAAGGCCCTATATCATAGAGCCCTATTATCGACCCCTTATAGAACCCTCAATAGGAGCCCTTAAAGGAACCCTATTCTAATTCTTAAGGCCCTACATCAAGGGTCAAGGTCGGCATGATTCAGAACACAGAGACTCCGTCGGCTCCGGTGTTGTTGCCGATTGATCCCTTAAAGCTTTAACCCAGAACCCCGCAAGGATCTAGAAAGTAGATCCCCTAATTTGGGACCCTATGCTACTAAGGGTACTTTATAGGAACCCCCATTAAGGGATCTACTTTTTGGATCCTCCCGGGGATCTGGGAAGCCGCGCAGCAGGTAGGGCTTTTGTTTTGGCTTAGGGGAAGAGGTTTTTCAGAGACTCAGGACTTGGGATGTGGAGTTTGGGCGATGCGTGGATGGATCAGGGATGTGCCCTGCGAGTGGTTTTAGAGGTGTGGTATGTGTGGTGGGAGGTCACTTCGACCTGGTTCTAAGGCTTTGCAATATATAGAGGAAGTCATCGCAAATCCCATTTTAGATTTCCTTACTATCATTTGAGGACCACGATTCCCAAAACTCTATTCTAGTTATTAAGGCCCTTTTGACTATTGTATTTGAGTGCTTCCAGGATGCTTCGGCTCCAATCGAACTGAAAGTAGAAAGTCTGAAGTCTTGATGGCATCATTGCATTGTTGAAAGCTGAGGTTTTCCGACGCTCGCCTGAGAATCAGCAGCAGGGCTTCCTAGACGGAGGTGTTGGGAAGGTGTTGCTGGTTGTAGTGGTTAGCCCGATACTGACTTTGGAACAATATCGGTGCTTTAGTCTCGCTTGCCTTTCTTGTGACCATGATTGCTGAGTTGCTGATGGTGCTGGTATCTCTTAATGATTCGGAGTCGTTCTGGCCGCGGGTGACTTCCAAAAGTCGAGTTACCAAGGAAAAGAAAAAGACCCTGTAAGGGACGACTCCACTGGATTGGATCTTGATGTCACGGTTTGTTGGGATCCATCCTACCCCTGCCTAGTCCGCCTCAGTCTATAGAACCTCGAATATACAGCGATCAGACATCGCATGTCGAATGTTTCCATAGTGTTCTGTTCGGCGTGCATCCCCGCAAAAGCATGCAAAAGCCTCAGCGCAGAACGCATCCAAACGACTTCCCACGGCCCTACTTAAAGCCTTACAAGGACACTGGAAGGCCTTGAATAACTGAATAAGGAGCCAAGAGCTCATTCAACAACCCCTCGCTTGGTAAACCTCAGACCACGGCCCCTGAACTCTAATCCGGCGCAGCTGCCGACATAGATGCTCCACTAAACCCTAAACAAAAGCCCGGGACAGAGACCCTGTCTGACCAGATGCGAGAAGACCAGGGGTCATAGATTAGAATAGGGTTTGGGGCCCATGATACTATAATCATAATAAGGACATCCCAAAATAGTATGGGTAATTATTGAGGCCCTTATGTTAATCAACTAAGCCAAACCATGGCGAATCGAAGCCCAGCGAGAGAGGTTTGGCTGAAAGCTGAGCTGACGAAGTTGAAGAAGTCGGCAACAGAAGGCTGTCTTGCAGCTTCCTGTGGCTCACTGTAAGGGTTGGTATGAGTATAAGGCTTACTATCAAAGGTTCCTACAAGGGTTGCTACAAATTGAAGATTTAGAGGTGTAGGACTTGCAGATTTTCGGATTTGGCATGTGCAGCTTACAGGGTCCGGGGTTGAAGTTGGAAGCTGCGCCAGCTGCAAAAAGCGCGCGTTTGTGTTTGTGTGCGTGTGTGTGTGTGTGCGTGTGTCTTGCTGTGCTGGAATACCTGCATTACCACTTTAGCCTTAAGCCAACCCAAACCCTAAACCGAACAGCCGTAGCCTCTCAGCGTATGTTTACAGGTAAGGGTTTAGCGATGTTTGAGCATTGAGGCGCGCAACATAAGTTTAGAGTCCTACGAAACTCACCTTCCTGCTCGCAGCAAGGCTTGTGTGAGCGCGTCGTCGACTTGGTATCCGTCACAGAAGGCGCATTTCTTCGCCTCGAATCCTCAACCTGAAATCGGGAACCCTAGACGTCTAGCGTAATACGTACGCCCCGCTCAAACCCATCCTAAAGCCTAAACTCTAAACGCACCTTCCGGCAGTAGCCAGACCCCAATCTCCTGTGGTTCAAGGTACCCTTCTTCCCTTCGGCTTTCGAGGGCTCGAACGATTAGTAGTAACATCCCCTCTCTGTCCCTAAACGACTATAACTATGCCACTACATACCCCAAGACCCTAGTGACCCTAGTGTCCTTATTCAGGCCCTTGTTAAGTTACTAAAAGAAGCAGCCCTATTCAGATCCCTCTATCTATGATTTTCCGTTGCTTCCGCCGACGCCCTAAACCCTGAAGCCAAAAAAAAGCCCGTGCAGGCTTCAGGTTTGCGACAGAGAACCAGGCACCTGGGCGCATTTTGGGAGCGTCTCCGGGGCTCCCTCTATTTGTTCTTACAAGGGCCTTTGTAGTGCCCTTAAGGGAACCCTTAAAGGAATCCGTAAGCAACCTTAAAGGGAACCATGAAGGAAACCTGAAAAGAGCATTTGTGGCACCCCCTTTTCTCCTTTCGCTGGCTTGTTACGTCCTCTTCTGTGTGTCTTGTTGGGTTTTGGCGCTCTTCCAGGGCTTCAGGATCCGGTGTCGCTCGAAGATCTTCTGCAGGTGCCGCCATTCTTCCCGCAAATCAAGCATGTCGGCAGCAGATCTGAGCGCTGTGTCACTACGGTTTCGGGTTTAGGTTTCAGCACAAACCAGACTAACCATGTTTCGGGCTGACGTGATGACTTGGTTCTAAAGCTGATAGTCTGATAGTCAGCGCGAGCACCGCAGGCACAGTGCAGAAGCCAGAGCAAGACTTGCTTGCAATCGGAAGGAAAGGTTTGTCACTTGTACCGTGATCGGTCCAAAACCCGAAAACCCAAACGCCAAGACCTCTGGAAGCCTCTCAGGTTCATTTTGGTGCTTGGCTCAGAAGGCCAAGTGCGAGTCATTTGGACCGCTTACATCACCAATGACCCGAAGCCGAACATGAGCTGCATCTTGTATGAATCGGGTTTTAGTGCTTTTGTTTAAGGGTTCAGGGTTATGACATGAATGCCAGGTACTGCTAACGCCTGACTTGCTTAGAGTCTAGTCATCGGCTCCTGTCCTGCATGCTAGCGTGCTGCGTTTACACGAAGCCGACCACGCACCATGAGCTTCATCTGGCGAGTCCGAGAGTGAGAGCGTCCCCTGCTGAGTAAATTCACGAAAATAGCAAACACACAAAATGGCAGAGAGAGAGAGAGGGAGAGAAAAAAAAGAAGCAGCACGCAAGATAACCACATCCGCAACTACCCGTGTTGCAGGTCCTAGCGAGCATGTATTATATATAATATATATATATATATATATATATATATATTATTATATATACATATATATATGTATATATATATGTGTGTGTATGTACACATATAAATACGCATTTGTCTCTGTTTAAACATCTACATATAACACATGTATGTATTCATGCATGTATGTGTGTGCGTAGGTGCCCGGGTATGTAGGCATGTAGGTACGTAGGTATGTAGGTATGTACGTAGGTAGGTATGCGTGTATGTATGCAATGTATGTATTTATGTATGTATGTATGTATGTATGTATGTAATTATGTATGTAATTATGTATGCATGTGTGTGTGTGTACATGTGTATATAGCTACAGACATTGGTGGATCATGCGGGCATCTATACTTACATACATGCCTGCTTTAAGGCAGACATGCACACAAGCATGCACATGGATTTTTATGTGTGTGCAAGCGACGGTATTCAGACAAGCCCTCTCTGTCCCGAAGCCATGAAGCCCTAAACCCTGGAGCCAGGCACTCCCTACATTCTGAAGCTCGTCTCTGACGATCTGAATTCTGAGACTATGGCTGGGGAGGATCCTTGGCTGCGAAGGATTACCAACCCAGTGGATGGGGTGGAGGGGGGGGGGAGAACAACCAGACGGCAAAGTTCCCGCAAGCACGTACGAAGTAGAAAACCTTTAAAACGCGGAAGTGCGCCGAACATCGCGGAACTTGGTCCGATATTGAAGGTGGCTGCAAGCTTCGGGGTTCAGGCTTGGTCTGACTAGCGGGCGGCACGCAGGCGGAGAAGAGAGGCATCGACATGAAGTTTGTCGGCATCAACGCCAAGGTGCCGAGTTTTAAAGTTGTGGGTTTGATTCAGTCCAATTTTGTGGGGCATGGTTCAGGAAGCCCGCTACACCCTGAATGCTGCGTAGGTCTTCAGAACTTGGCACATTTTAAGCCTGAAGCCTCAGCGAACCCACGTTGCGTTCTCGGAGTCCATAGGCATTACAAAGACGCGTGCAGGTAATACTGGGGGCAAGAGGCGTTGTAGAAGAAAGGATTACCATCTTCTAATAGCAGAAGGATTATTGGATGGGGATGGGAGGGTTTCTTGATCCAGGCCTCCCTCAGATTTCAGCTTTATCTCCGTTGCACTTCGATTCCAGGTTCCGGAAAAGTGATTCGCTTGTAGCTTCTACTTGAGGCTTCCCAATTTCCGAGTCCAAGCCTGATGACTAATTATTTCTCTTCCTGCTTGTTCTTGATGTTCCAAGTCATGCCACTAGTAGTGTCAGTAACATAGGGGCCATAATAGTAATTGCCTATACTATTCTAGGGGTTCCTTATCATAATTGTAGTAGAATGGGCCCCGAAACCCTCTTCTAATTATTCAGGCCCCTACATTATACCTAAACCTTGAGCCTTGTAGGTTTATCGTGCACCTTAGCAGAAGCCGAAGCGAGCAAGGATCGGGAACTCCAGGAATACATCACGAAGAAGCAGGCGCTTCTCTTGCAAAGGGTGCTGTAAGGCTACTTGGAGGTTCATGGGTAGTTACTAATAAGTAGGGTTATAACTAGGGCAACTATACTTATAACTTATAACCCATGTTAGGGGACTTAAAACCACTTATGACTACACCTGAACCTCCAAGTAAGGTGCACTATAAGAATGGTGTCTGGAAGGATTCCATACAAGGTCTCCAGAGCCTCGAGGTTTCGGGCAGCAGGCGTAGACGGAGGAAGTGGCTGCTTAGATGTTGAACACCAAGACAATGTTGCGCCATGTGGAAGTGTACGTGAAACTGTTCTCCATCCGCTTCAATCCTGGCAAGTTGCGTTCTACTGCTGTGAGTCGCAATTGGTCAGTGCCTTCTCTGGGATGCCTGGTAAGGCCATCATGCTTCACCAGCCCTCAGTGTTTCGTTGTTATTCTTGTCGCGCTATGCATCGTGCTGCCTTCGTATGTCGCGCTCCGGACTAGATCTTGGACCAGGGATCCTTTATCCCAATTCCTCGGCGAGGTCCCAGTACCCAAAATCTGGCCCTTCGACGCAATAGGGTTTCCTGGGGTCCTGTACACTGTTGGGTGCTTCTGCGAGCAGCGCAAGACCTGCTACCTGGGCCCCCCCATACAAGAAGCTTCCTCGTTTAAAAACGATGATGCCAACCTCCGAAAATCGGCACCTGTTGGGCTTGTTTCGTCCATAAAATGTCCTTGGAGTCCTTGGATGATGTGAATGTCCTTGGCAGATCAGACCCACACTTTATACTTTGGCGCAGTCCACTTACTTGACTCACTGACCTGTAGGTTCGTAGTGAGCTTTGTGATGACACCCCCAGTTATGCGCAAGCGTGGAGAATGGGTGTCGGTATGATTTAAGATCCTAGCTGGAGACCAGGTTAGACCCCGGCCAGTGTGCAACGTCCTGACGCGGGAGAAGCTACCTTCATAGTCTCGGCAGTTCCACATGCATTGGCGTCGCACATCATCCTGATAGGTATACTTTTCTATATGTCTCCATTTACATCTCCAATCCAAAATGGGACGTGTAACCGTCGAAAAAGGGTCAAACATGACATAGTGGTTGCACGTAGGCCCTGCGGTGAAACTGAGGGTTTCTTCGTGGTTATTAATTGAAGTCAACTTTTGGGGGCTAGCGGCTAGCGCTTGGGATCTTCCTCTTGGTGGTCTGAAGTTCACGAATCCCTCTTTTGCAGTACCGTGCTGGGTCGTACTGCGGCTGCCACGAAAAAAGCAAATGAGTAATAGTTTAAGGCTTGTTTTAAGCCCCTAGACGACCCTTACACGTACGAGGCGGCAGCGTTGAGCCGGGCGGCCGTGGAAGATTGTGCTTTGGCCAGACAAAAAGTCTAAGAAACATGCAAGAAAACTTGTACATAGATGACAGAGTCTATTGAGCACGTGCTTTTGTATCTTCTTGCCGTCTTTGGCTTTGTTTAGATTTATATGTATATGCTAGGTTTGTACCACATGCAGTGAAAATAGTGCTTGCCAAGCGCGCTGTATATGCAAGTCGTGAAAGGGACATGGCACAGGCTGTGTGCAGGGAAAGCATGTGCTTATGAATGATCTGGGCCATTGATCATGCATATAAGCTTGCATGCAGCCAGACACTCGTATGTTATGCATGTATGTATGTATGTATGTACGTCTTTCTTTGTATGCAGGCACGTACGCACGAAATGTGCGTGTATTGATGGATTCAATTTCTTTGCCAGGTGTTGTTTGCGTAGTGTTTTTGTACGCGTGGATGTATGCACTCTCAGGGCATGCTAGTCATAGCGGTAGTGGTGGTGGCAACGGCAGTGGCAGCGTTATATGTTTATGTATGTATTCATGCACGTATATGTCGAATCATGCTAATCTGTTTGAAAATATGCCTTTGTGTGTA
Organism: Symbiodinium sp. clade A Y106; assembly: GCA_003297005.1. Classification (NCBI taxonomy): domain Eukaryota; class Dinophyceae; order Suessiales; family Symbiodiniaceae; genus Symbiodinium; species Symbiodinium sp. clade A. Next base: position 60,323 of record BGNK01002291.1, on the reverse strand, counting down.
CGTACGTACGTACACGTATATGCATGTGGTTTGAACCCCTGTGGGTTTGTGTGGATGCGCTTTGCTTTGGATTGGGTCTATAGCCCGAGACATGCTAAGCCTAGGAATCGCTGCTCGCACATCCTGAATCAGTAGCAGTAGTAGTAGAAGTAGTAGTAGTAGTAGTACTACTACTACTACTGCTTGGCAAAAACTACTACTACTACTACTACTACTACTACTGCTAGTAGAAGTAGCAGTAGCAGTAGCAGTAGTAGTAGTAGTAGTCGTAGTTGTAGTTGTAGTAGTAGTAGTAGTAGTAGCAGTAGCAGGAGTAGTAGTAGTAGTAGCAGTTGTCGCAGGCAGAGTAAGAACAGGAAGAAACAAACCACGAACAGCAAGCAACGCACTAGACTCTTTCTCTAGACCTACAGCATGAATGACCGAGGCTGGGATGATGTGCTCCATGGCTGCATAGCTCCACTAACAGCTTCACGGTATTCTGATACCTATTCCATCATCAACCCCACTGCGGCCATCATCATCATAATCATCATCATCACCATCACCCCATCATCACCATGATCATCATCATCGCCATTATCATCCCCATTGCCATCATCATCACCAATGCGCATTGTTGTTGTTCCCTGCTTCCAGGCTCGGGAACTCCTGACGGACGCCGGCTCGCCGCAGTCACGCATTCCGACAGCTGGAGAGACGAGCACAGAAAAGGAGAGAGCTGCACGCAGGCGCCCAAAACTAGGTTCAACGGAACCCCCCATGCAGAATAAGCCGAAAGATGGACGGTCCGAATCTCGGAGCAGTTTCGGCTACGTGGCCCTGCTGTGCAGATTGGGGTTTTGGGGCTTTTTGGGCGACTCGACGCGAGGCACACGAGCGCTCCGTCGATGCAGACCTGCTGTCGTTAGTTCTCAAGCTTCAGCTCCTCGGCTTTTCGATAATTCCTGAGATTGCTTTGAATCGCGATTCCCCAGGCACTGCAGTCGGCAGTTGCTCAAGTAGTAAGTTTCTGATCGTGTGAGTCAGTAGCAACCTGTGACCAAAACAGCTGGAGCCCTAGGGTTTTTCAAGCCTGGTGATCGTTGATTTGCACAAGATGCCGGGTGCGTACATTACACCTGTAGTCTTTGACGTACTGTCTGAACGGGGCTGCCTGTCAATCTGTCAGGCTCTCCGATCGTTTGCCTTGCAGCTTACCTATCTGTGTGCATACGTGAGATAAATCGACACGTAGAGTCAGGAGCCCAAGCAACAGGTCATATCCACGAATCTGAGGAGCACCTCAATAAAATGCAGAGTCACTTTCTGCTGCCACTGGCCCCTGGCAGTTTTTGCCTCATGGTCAAGCCGGGGATCTAAACTCACAGCGCCAGCTTCGCGTCCAAAAGTCGTGACTAAGTAGTGTTCAGAGGGTTGAAAGCCTCTTGTTTTCTAGTACAATCTTAAAAGCAGGGAGCCGGCATGTTCAATTTCTAAGATGAAGCGTGGGGGGGAGAAGCTCCTGTCGGTCGGTCGAAGGAAGAGTCTTCGATCCCATTGTGTGGGGTCGGAGAGATGCCCCTCAAGCCGAAACCACAAGGGAGTTTCCGACAATTAGGGGTACCTTATTTTGGGCTCCTTATAATAGGGATCCTACTAATTATTTAGGGTACTACATCAGGGTCCCCTATTTTCGGAAATTGTGCCAGAGAATGCTTCAGGCTGCAGCACAAGCTGGCGGACTTCAAGATCGTGATCATGTCCGCAACGCTGCAAGGCCCCCACCCAACCCCCTAGGACGCGCTATGACAGTCGCAGGGATACCGATTTAAACCCGAAACACCCCCCCCCCACCCCCCCCCCCCCTCATCGGGGCCATGTCGCGCCAGCTATGCTTTGCTGAATTCTTGCGTCGAAACACATGGAACACGGACTCTTAGGCCAGATTGCGCTGGGTACTGGGTGCTGTTTTCTTGTACCGGCGACACGGACAGACATAGCAGGACATAGCATCGGAGGGTTTCAAACTTCAAAGCATTTGAAAATGTCGGATCAGCGGTTTGTTTTATCCGGATCGGGAGCCTACACCCACAGGTTTTGGACCTTAAGCAGAACAAGGACTATGTGCGGAGGTAGACGGGGGTTTGTCCCATACATGTGTTGTATGCATGGCGTGCGGTGCCTTCTTAAACTCGAAGACCATCGGCGCAACCTTGTGGCTCCCAGCTTTAGTAGGACAGGAGGGGCCGCCCCGACCTTAGGTCGGTGAGCCTTTGGCTGGTAGCGGTTGCAAGGGGAAGGGGTCTCGAACCGGATAGGATAAAGCTGAGGGTTCAGAGAAGGGTTTCACAACCCTAAAACCCTAAGCCCAGGATGCAAGCGAAGTAGGAGAAACCCGGATGCAAATAAGGGGATGTGGATTCAGGGTTTCGGGCCTAAGGTTTTCGGATTTCGGTGCTGCACAATTATTACAAGTTCGAAGTCTTCTCAGTCAGACCTTCCCGCTTGATTGTAGCATAGGGGCCTGAAAGATTGTTATTCCGTTCCTAAGATTCCTGATTACAGGTAGTCTAACATGCACCCGAACCCTTTTATCCTATCTTACCCCTTCCCTCCGAACCGTACCGAGCGATCCACTTTGTGCGCCATGTCGGACCCAGTGCCGTGGCTGCCTGTTCCGGGTTGTGGATTGGGGGCTTCGAGGGGTTGGAGTTGAGGGTTTTGGGCCTGAGTGGCTTTCAGGTTCACAGAGCTAAAAGACTTGCCAGTCCGAGAGCCAAACCATAGTAGGGTTTTAATGAGTCGAGGCTGGGATTGCTAAAGCTTTCAGGTTGGGTTGACGGCGTACCATGGACCATGGGCAGCTGTTGGGGGAGTTGGTAGAGGCCTGAAGCAAGCAGCAGAGTCCACAGTAGGCTATAGGGTTTCGAGCCCTCACCCCGGAATCTTCTCGTTTATGGGAGGCCCTACCAACACGTTCAAACGGGTTAAGATTACACGCATTTCAAGTGCCTGTGAACCTATAATAGAGTCCCCGATACTTTTCCTTTGAATTCCTATTATATGTGTACTATGTAGTTAAGATACCTTAAAACCCTAGTCGAATAATTTCAGGCTCCTATATTCATAAGGAAGCTCTCGTCCAAACCACACACCTGCATAGTGGACTTAGGTATTTGCATAGTCCTACCGTGTAAATACAAGGGTAGCATGTTTTGAGATAGGGACTCAGCCCCCAAGCAGACATGCCCGGGGACTCTCCAAAAAGTAGTCGCAATATTGACAGCTTCAGCGAAGGCAGAGGGCTCGCAGAAGGTCCAGGCGCGGCCGTGGAAGCAAGGTCTGTAATAGGGCTCGATATTGGCTAATACAAGTGCAGGGCTTATAGGGTCACTAGGCAGAACCAGCGAGCAAGCAAAGAAGCACACGGGCATGAAAACTCGAATGCATACTCCAACTTGCAGAACCCGTGCACCTAACTTCGCCTTGTGGTACCTCGGCCCTTCTGCATGCTGCACCACATCCGTTCCATTCCCAAGGTCTCCCGTGGCACACCCTCTCCAGTTTTGCCAGCTCACCAGGGCTGGTTGCATGCTACTGGCCTAAGCATGGGCCTTCACTCGGGCATTCGTAGGCCCAAAGCCCCCGCACAGACACCTGCATTCACCTTAGCGGCGAGTGCTGAAACTCTAAATCTCTGGGCCACCGAGATTCGGGGTTTAAGGAGTTTCTGCACCGGGTTCGCATGCTCTATATTCATGCTGAGGCAGTCTTCTTAATCAGAGTCCCTTTGTCCTTCTATAGGAGTGCCGCACTTCTTGTGGGATCCGACAAGGCGACCTGAACTTAGCAAATATCCGAACCCTAAACCCTGATTACACCACATGCTAGCCCTAGCCATGGTTTCTGTTAGCCCAAGTCTGAGAGGAAGCTCCGATCCCTGCAGATTAGTTCACAATTCAAGCAGTGGAACTGTGAGTAGATGGCCTTTTGCCAAGTGCGACGGATGTGTCTTCGTTTCTACGACTGCACTGGACAGTTGCTTGCTCCGCGATTTCATTGACAAGTTGAGGCTCAGACCAGTTTTGACTGGTCTCCGTATATAAGAAAATAAATAAATACATAGATAATAAATAAATATACTTATATATCACATATAATGCTTGATATAGAATATAATTTGTCATCTACAATATCGTTGTAGTCCTGCCCAGCGGATCTCGCCGAGCAATGCAGGAGGGAAGTACTACGAGGACGCGACCAAAACTCAAATCCTTGAGACCATCGATCTTCCTGACCCAATATAGGGGCCTAAAGTACCAATACAGAACTATTTTCGGGGTTCCTTAGTATGATTATGGTATAATATACCCCAAAACCCTATTCTAATTAGTAAGGCCCCTATATTACTGCAGGTGGACCACGCCGCAGAGACTTCGATCATTTTGCGCTCTTTCGCCGGTATCGAATCGCGGAATCTTGGGCTGTGCTTTTTTGTTTCAGGCTTCCGGATTATTGGGGACGTACATGTCACGAGGTGTAAGTGCAGTCTATACTGTACAAGGGCTTCAGGGTGAGTGAAATCACGAAATTCTGGGGTCACCTCAAGACTCTTCACTTGGGGTTTACGGCCTGATTTCGATTGCCGGCTTTAGCTTGTTGCTTAAGGGCTTTCTGGGCTGAAAAGTCTGGGATGCAGGCGGAGCGCTCTAGACTCTAGGAGTGCATGGTATCGACTTCAATGTGTCTACGGCCTGTGGATGATATTTCTGCAAGGGGCTCTATCTGTGACTGTAGGTGTCAGGGAACGTAGGGATCTCAGTGTTGAGAGTCTTTCGGGATGTTGGGTTTGCCAAGGAGCTCTGCCTCTTTAGGGCCAATTTTCGCCCATCACTTCCAGAAAACCAAGGTCAAGTGTACCGCTGGTGGACAACATCCCGCATTGTCCATGATAAATAAATCAATTATATCATACACACAACATTCCTTGCATACCCTGATTCTCGTAGTTAAGGGTACCAGACTGGGTCCATCCAGTCAGAGTCAGAGTCAGAGATTCAAAAAGCCCTAGGGTTTAGGGTTTAGGCCGAAGCGATCAGTCCTGGCCCTGAAACGTCCAAGGAAACCTGACAAAGCAACGTTTAAGCAATGCTAAGTGCAAGGAGGATTCAGGAGTTCAAGGCTTATGGCTTTCGGCGCGTAGGGTTCCGGGGTCCAGCCCCAAAACCCCCTAAAGCCCCAACGAGTGGCAATCGTCGATCGTGCCTGCTTGGGTTTGGGAGTGACGGGCTCCGGAGTCGGAACCCCAAGAAGTCCTCAGCGCAAGTGACTCGACGCCTAGGCTGGATGAACTCGCCGAGCAGGCGCAGTCTGAGGGGAAAGGTTCACTCCCACTTCAAAAACGCCGGCTTAGCAGGAAACAGCGTCAGACTCTGCCGTCATAGGAAGGACACCTGAAGGTATACGGCTGCAGACGCAGACTGCAATGCAACATGGATTCTTCGAGTGAAAGTGTCGAAAGCCTTGCAAGCTGGGGGGTCACAGGTTTCAACAGCAAGTCCAGCAAAGCTTCCTATAGAAATTCTTCACGGACCCTCCGTTGTCAGGTCTTCGTGGCCTGAGAGCGCATGCGCCAGCACGAAGCACCTACTGGCAGTTTTCCCGAAGCCTGCAAAGTCCGTCAACCTGAGGAACCAAAGCTTCAACCAGCAAACTGTCCTTGAAAATTCAGTCCTAAGACTACAAGTAAACACACCCAGAGAACACCCCTATCCCAGAAAGACAGCTAACCCCAAAACGAACCCTCAACCCAAGCTCTTGTGCATGGCTTTCTCCATGCGTTTATTAGGGTTCCTTTGTTGCCTCAGGTGGATGCTTGCCTGCAGGAGCTGTTTCTAAGCTGCACTCAGTTGTTCGGCTGAGGGCCGAGACGAGTTCTGACAGCAAATCCCATCTGTAGCTGCCGCAGGCCCAGCCATGCTGAATGATGAACTCTCGTCAAGTACTCACACCGGGACCCCGAACCAACAGCCCTTTGTATCAACATTTTGGAATTTTAGACTGCTGCATTATCATTGAGGTCGATTTTCAGGCCCTAACAAAGTACAAGGTTATGCTAGGTCATCATGGCCTACGAGTGCTGAGAAGCTACCCTAAACCCTAAACCCTAAACCCCTAAACCTGAGTGCATGTGGCTCCAAATAGTCTATGGTACGTGGTCTCACTCTGCACTGAGTTGTGGTACAGTAGTCGTGGTATAGTACATACGCAGACATGTCAATACGACATGTCTATGTTCGTNCTATGTTCGTCTGTAAATGTAAGCCTATCGTAAGGATGGGCACATCATTGTCGTGAAGATGACATCATGCATTGTTTGAATTAGAGTTGAAGTTGAGATATGAACTTATGGGTGATACTCTCGCACTACGTTGTGAAGTCATCTGTCCATGGACTGCCTAGTGTCCTACTGGTCCTTGGTGCTTCAGCTTGGAGTAGGACACTAGACGGGACGTGTCCTCACCACTACAGTTACTTTATCTGTTTGATAGATCTCTTGTTGCTTCGCAGTCGTGACATGCTCCCTACTATATAGTGTAGTTTCACTCTTCAGACCTCGAACCACATGCCTCGCCTGGATTGTCCGAGTGTGAGCGCCGAAACCCCTAAACCCTAAACCGACCCCCTTGCCAAGGTTGGGATTGAAAAAGGCTCCGTCCTATCGGCACAAGCGGTCAAGTCACCGCCATCGGGACACCGCGCCTGGGAGCATCTTTCGGGTTGTAGTTAAGAGCTGACATAGTCTTCAGGGCTCACAGGGTTAAGGGCTTTGTGGGGTTTAGGGTTGAGGGTTTAGGGTTTAGGGTTCTAGGTCTGGGCTTATGGTTGCGGGGGCCTTTCTGGCTCAGCCGGAAGCCTCAAGTTAGTGATCCAAGGCCCCTAATTGCAGAGAGCTGAGACCCTACTGTAGGAGTTGGAATAATTACCAATAGTATTCCTATATAGTTTCGATATAGCTATGCCAGCGATGCCTCCCCGAAACCCTCTTCCACCTTGAAATTATTCCTAGTTTTGTTCAGGTGCTCCCCGTGATCCCTTCGGATCGCCCCACCCCGACACCTGAATCGGAGCCCGTCTGCCTCCTGCACACGCATCTGGACTGGCACTTTTTTCGTGATGTATGGTTTCGGTAAGTTCGGAAAGCCAACCTAGTTCAGGGATCCTGTTATAGTGGTTCTGCAGTACCTGGCAGACTATTCTTCAAGGTCTCCCTTGAGAGTGGTTTGGGGTATGCTCTTCTACAAACAAGCTTGAGGCAATCATGCCAGTGTTTCGTCATGGGCTGTTGACAACAGCAACGCTCTCTAGAATCTTACATCCGCACGAAGTCTTTATTGTAATCACTTGCGGGAATATTGCGTGCCAGTCTCTTTCAGCATCAGCTATCTGTCTGGCAATGATCGAGTCTGATTGGTCTGATTGGTGATCCTTACACGCAGAACTTTCAGTGTAGCTGACAAGCTAGCCGATATTTTGGCGTTATTTTCAAGAACGCATTATGACATTGCCGGAAGGTTTCGGATCCCTCTGGACCTCCCTCGCCCGGAACGATGGAGCTGAACATGTCCCAAGAGACGCGGCCCGAAATGCAGAGGCCCAACCCCACGCGAGTAGTCTCCAAACTGAGGCATAAAGCCTATCTAAAGCTACACCTCTATATAATATCTACTATAAATATGTGGTTGTGGTGCTTTTAGTAATTAAGTCGTCTCGGGCCTGGTGCTCTGCGGTTGGGAATCCGAACCAAGTGCGATCTTCCAAGCGTCCAGGGCTGAGCCCTTATGTTATCCCACACCCTTCACCCACAGCCTCTGTTTCAATAAGGCACATACCAAAAAACGCAGGGTCCGAGTCAAGCCTTAACCCCAAACTACTAAACCAGTAGCCCGACCTCATGAATCCGTGCCGGCCACGTGCGTTGCTGTGAGAGATCGGTGGGAGTTTCCGAAAATTAGGGGTACCTTATTTTGGGTCCTTATAGTAAGGATCCCACTATTTCGGGTACTATATTAGGGTCCCCTACTTTCGCAAAACCCCGGTCTCTGCAGCGAAACTCGTGCTGCACGTCGTGGCGGTGGGAGCCTCGCCCCGAAATCCAATTCGACACCTCAATTTCGATCCTCCAGTGGCGGTTTGGCCGGATCTTTCTAGTCCTGATATGAAGGATCCTACCTTAGGTGGCTTCCTGCAACTTTCAAAACTTTCTGGTGTTCAAGGCAGCAGCCGGGTAGTGTGCCCCGTTCTCCAGTGCCGAAGCCAAGAAGTCGCGACCGGGCAAAGTGAGGAGAATAGGGTCTGGCGTTTTTTTTTGGGGGGTATGAATCACAGTACATTATACCGCATGTATGCACAAGCAAGTACTAGAAGGGGATGTGATTACAAAGTGTTGGGGCTTGACCAGGGCCTCGGGGGTGCCTAGGAGTGATGGTAAGCATATATTTGTTAGGGGTGGTTAGGGCGTAGGGCCTAGGGGATGTGAATTTGCTCCGTGTTCAGAGTTCAGTGCCCTATTTTCCAGATATCCTTATCTAAAATCTGAAGGGGGCCTCGGATAAAATACGAAACATGCAGAGAAGATGCCTGCGCAAGGATGACCTGCGCTAGTCATGACATGCACTGAGCATGAGACGAGCATGAGAGTCAACAAAGACTTGATTCCAAACTCGAAAACCACGCTACAAGTCCAGAGCGGCCTCAGGCATACTCTGGTTTTGAATTTTTGGAGTTTCGGAGCCCAGCCGTAGCAGATGAGTAGTACTCTGGCCTGATAAGGACTTGCCATGCATTTGCTTAAGGTCAGCTTTGTATGGCATGGCAATCATTTCCTTGCATAATCCTTCTATCCATCTATGCGGTATCAACTACACTATCTATGTTGTCATACGTGCACGCGTGTGTCATCACACTTCAACTTGAACTTGCCTACAACAAGGCAGGCAAACCGATACATTAATTACAATCTCGACGTATAGGGGTTTGGGGTGCAGTATAGAAGCCTGAATGGCTAGCAGTTTCATTGCTCAGGCTTCCATATTATATAGCTGTGCTACAATATACCCCCGCTTCCCACGCTCCCCAGAAAGAGCTTATTTTAATGAGTACGGCCTGCGATTGGGGAGGCGAGTATGTTCATAAGGCTCATCCTTCTTCTCCTTCGGATCCGACAGCACAGTGTCCGATGCACAGACGAGGACCTACAAACTCTCGGAATGAGGGTTCAGGGACGTTTAGGGTGTTGGCGTTTTGATTTGGAAGCTTTCCTGTTTTCGGCTTGCTGTGGACGTAGCTTTGACAGGTAACTGGCCTGGAGAGAAAAAGACATAAACTTAGAGCATCTTCTGCTACAGGTCAGAGCACGAGCCATGAAGGACGACATGTGAGGATTAGCGGAGCCCGAGGGCCTAAAGAAGCTCAAGACATGGCTTCAGATGAGGGCGGTCTCATAACCCCCACGCAACAGTTCTTGAAGGTTTGGGGGGGTTTTGAGATACTTGAGGCATTCAGGTGACTGGCTTTGTGTTCTCCGCCTGTCCAAAGAAGCCTGCCCAAAACACGAACAAGCCCGCCAGGATGTCTACGATCAGCAACGCAGGGTCCATGCGCAATGAGATGGTGTCCTTCAAGGAAGACAAGGCTCAGGCGCGCCATCCTGGGCTCTTCAGCACGGCCCAGCTAGAAAGGAACGCTTTGAGGCACTTGGGCAACAGAGCTGATGCATAGCAAGGCCAGGCCTAGCAAACTTGTAGGATAATGTGCCCCCCCCCCCCCCAAACTCTATTGTTCTAATTACGAAGGCCCCTATACTGGGAGCTCCTGACCTTGTTCAAGACGCCCCCAAGCAGCTGGCCATGCAAAGGTGGTGGAGTACACGCCTCCAGAATGGAAAGACAAGAAGAGACGAATCATTCAGCCGGTCCGCAAGGCGCCTTACACACATGAAATTGAAGCTTCGGTTGGATGTAAGCCAGATCCCCGCTTAATGGAGTTAAGGGGATCATGTTTAAGGATCAGCCCTATTACGTTATGATCCCATTTACGCTGCCACTGGCGGGCTTGGCAATCAGGGTATACATCGCTCTAAGTCTGGATACGATTTTGGCTCTCGTGATTCTTTTGATTGTTGATATTTCTCTTATTATTGTATTACGTTGTATTACTATTGTTATTACTATTATTGCATTATTGTTATTCTTATTCTTCCTCTTCTTGCTATTATTGTTAGTATTATCACTGCTATCACAATATTAGTTTGTTCGTATTGTCGCGTTGTTCGTATTAAAATGGTTATGTTTCGCCTTGCCTCCGTAGGACAGCTGCATGTATGTCGATGCACATTTCACACACAGATACGCACATATACATACACATGTGCAGAATCGCCTTTTGAGTGAACCCAACCGACAATGCAAGTTTTCGCTACTTAACGACGGGCTTTGCAGTCAACGCCTCAAGAGCTTGATTGCAGGTCGATCTAAAGATCGCCTGGCAGATCCATGCAAAGGAACTGAAGAAGTGACCCGACTTCTTCGAAAGGTGGGAGCTTCAGAAGACTATAGGTACCACATTATTCGGGCTCCTGAAAATAAGGATCCGATTATTGATCATTTTCTAAAACTCTAACGTCTGCGCAGGGTTTGATCGCAATTTGGAGCTTGAGAAGGCTTGAGCTGTGGCGCGAGAGATGTCGAGGCTTTGTCTCGCTGGGGCCTCGAGTTTAGGCCTTTCCCACCCAGTAAGCGCTACTTTGTTAAAGAGGGCCTCTGGACTGAAGCGCGGGCCCAACGCAAAGAACAAACCAGTGAATGACTGTCACTGTAGTGAAGAAAGCATCGGAGCATAGTTGCAAATCAGCTGCATGTTCAAATGTGCGGGAATGGTTCGGATGTACAAGAGAGGTCAAGGCAGGAGAAGTCTTTTTGTGAACTTCTCTTGAAGAAGCCCAGTTTCCATCCTTGAGCGGGTTTTTGTCGGTCCCCAATCCCGGAACATACGGGTGCCAGAAAGTCTCAGTTACATCGTTCTGTGGCTAGCCTGTGTTTGCTTGCTTACAGGTTAAGCCCTGATCTAGGTTTATCCCACGGGGAAGCCTCATCGTAACATCGCTGCTCTAGCGAGTTGGAGCCATTCCTACGACCCATGCTGAAGCAGCGACAGCAGCCACGACGACCAGTCTGCTGCTGCGGCTTCTAGAACACGGATGTCAACATTAACAAGGCTGTCAGCATCAACAGCAACCCAATGTGCTGCTGCTGCTGCAGTAGTAGTAGTAGTAGTAGTAGTAGTAGTAGTAGTAGTAGTAGGAGCAGCAGTAGTAGTGGCAGTAAGTAGTAGCAGTAAGCAGTAGCAGTAGTAGTAGGAGGAGGAGTAGGGGTGGGAGTAGGTGTAGGAGCAGGAGTAATAGCAGCAGTAGTAGCAGCAGCAGCAGTAGTAGTAGTAGTCGTAGTAGTAGTAGTAGTAGTAGTAGTAGTAGTAGTATAGCAGCAGTAGTAGTAGCACGTGGTAGCAGCAGCAGTAGTAGTAGTAGTGGTTTTAGTAGCAGTAGCAGTAGCAGCAGCAGTAGCAGCAGCAGTGGCAGTAGCTGCTCAGTAGCAGTAGGAGTAGCAGCAGCAGCAGTAGCAGCAGCAGTAGCAGCAGCAGTAGCAGTAGCAGTAGCAGCAGCAGTAGCAGCAGCAGTAGCAGTAGCAGTAGCAGTAGCAGTAGCAGTAGCAGTAGCAGTAGCAGCAGTAGTAGTAGTAGTAGTCGTAGTGGTAGTGGTAGTGGTAGTGGTAGTGGTAGTGGTAGTAGTAGTAGTACTAGTAATAATAGTAGTAGTAGTAGTAGTACTAGTAGTACTAGTAGTAGTAGTAGTAGTAGTAGTAGTAGTAGTAGTAGTAGTAGTAGCAGAAGTAGATAGTAATCGTGGTGGTGGTGGCTGCTGCTCTCATCTCCGAGCCTCCATCATGTCGCAGATTCTCAGGCAAGCTGCAGCAGATGAAGCATCTCAGCTGCATGACAACAGATGCCAACGCCTGGAAGGGTTCGGAATGCAAAACTTAACTGCTTGGAGTTCAGGTCGCAAAAGCTAGAACCATTGCTAGGACTGTCGGTCGACGTGATGCGAAGGATTGGAGGGCACAAGTTCGCCGTGATCGTTCAGCATCTTTTGCTGAAAGTAGGGCTTTGACATGGGAACTTGGATAGGCCCATCTTCATGTATGAATGCACTATACAGTACAAGTAGCAGCAGTAGCTGAGTAATTGGTAGAACCCACAAGTAAAGCAGACCTCGAACTGTACATGGAACATCACCTCGTAGAGTCGTAGAGTAGGACCAATGCACATTGTCACGAACAAACTCGCTTGTTACGGTATGTCATCCGTTGATGCACCCCAAACCGCAAAGCTGGCTTCTCAAATGCCAAGCTCAGGAAACACGGCCCATCATGCGCCTGATCTATCGCAGTCGTTGCGATCACCTTTGGGAGATGATCCTCTGGCTGAAAAGTGTTTAAGACATGATGGCACTATGTCAAGGCAGGCTTGCGTGAGGTGTTCTTTGGGATCTTGTGTCAAGACCGGACCCCTGATAATCAAAGCAACAGCGGTTTGCTGCATCCTACTGGAATCCAGTGGTACAGCTGTATCACTTTGAAAACGATATCGCGCGAATTCGGACAGCAAAGCCTTTGAGATGTTTGGTGCCGTCCCTTCCTCAGCCTATTCCAAAGCCACTTGCCGAAGCCTGTGTCATGGAGTGCAATAGCTGTATTGGGAATTTCCGAAAACCAGGGGTACCTTATTTGGGGGTCCTTATAATAAGGATCCTACTATTGGGGGTGCTAAATAAGGGTCCCTTGAGTTTCGGAAACTCCCGTATCCATGGCCCGGCTCGAGGTTGGACGACCCGGATTCGAGCATGGCAGCCTGGGCGGTGTCGCAGTTCTTGCACCCTGGTACGTAAGCCTCAAACCCCTAAAGGAGTTTGAGGTCATTGCGTTTCGAGCAGCTTGTTTACCATTGCTTCTACTCCGCATCCTGCAGCTGCTGCTGCGACTACGATACGACCACTCCGTTTACGACTATGACGACGGACGGCGACTCCTCCTCCTCCTCCTGCTGCTGCTCCTAGCACTACCACCGTCGCGGTTGCTGAGTTTGTCTCTTCCATGTTTTCCGCGCGCCGATGGTGTAGATGAACCCAGTGTTCATTGTGCGAGTGCGATCGTCGACACCAAGGAAGGTCTTGGTGCTGGTCAGCGTCGTCCTCTCTATGCTGGCAACGACACAAGAGCCGCTTGTGGACGTGTCCACCTCGGCGGTGCTGGAGACGTTGGGTGTTTACTGAACTGTAACGTCCAGAACCCCATACTAGAATCTAGAAGCCCAACATGCCTCGCAGGTAGTCCCCCAAGCCTGACCCGCAGCGGTCGCGACCAGGAGACCTGCTTTGACGTGATCTTCGTGATGGAGCTCCTGAACCCAAAGAGTTGGTTTAGGGTCATGGTTTCAATGAACTTCCTGCTTACGGGCCCTGACAACTTTTGCCTAGCTGCCAGGATCTAGGCCACAAGGCTCTTAGTACGAAGAGTCTTGTACCCTAAACTAGCTCTCCAACCTCCATGCTTGAAGGCCCGTAAACTCGAAGCCCACGAAGCCTGAAAGAGGGTCTGCTGGAGCCTTTGGGGTTTGGGGTGAACTTGAGGTTGTAGGGTTCGGGTTCAGGGGTCAGGATCTGCAAACCTCCAGAAGCTTTCGAGTACCAAAGGTTTCGGGTTCCAGGGCCAGTCAAAATTCAGGTGCCTGGGTCCAGGGCTGATAGGAGTTTAAAGTTTTCGGATGCTTTGGGGCTTTAGGGGTCAAGAGTTTACCGAAAGCTCCAAAATTTAGCACTTGAAGCCATCGCACGCCTGAGGTTCCTGTGCCGATGCATCTCCTCCCCGTCCAAGCACCTGGGAAGTCGAACTCAGACATTCAGAGCCATGATTCTTTCAGCCGCTACAAATGTACGGACAGCTGGAACTTGCCACTTTGCAGTTTGGGGCAAGCCCTGGGCCTAAACCCTAAAATTTTGCATATTGAAATCGAAATCTTCTCCCGACACCATCTCCTGTCTTTTTGGAATCATGGGTCACTCGCTTACAGCGAGTCTGGCTCCGCCTCTCCATGGAGACAGTCTAGGCGAAAGCTTCATGACCGAAGCATTGTTCAGGACAGGAGAATCCTTTCAGTCAAGACTCGACTGTCAGGAGAATCTACGTCCAAGATCCCTTCAATTGGTGCGACATGCTTCCTGGATTACCTGGATGTGAGCTTCAATATCTTGATCTGGAGAGACCGAAGTCCCCTGTGCCTCTAAGTTTTGTTCGATTCCTCTTGCATTGCCTTCACTGAAGAGGCAGGTCGCGGTACTTTGAATTTCTTCAAGCCTTGACCAAGAGTTTGTGTTTAGGCATGCCATTCAAGCCTGACGGACTGAATGTACATTCGCTTGAGGTTGCAGACCCTTTCCGTGTTTGCAGGTGTCGAATAGGTTCACAGCGGCGAGTGAGTCAGGATACATGTGTGAACGTCGTTACCAACAGTGCACTACAGTAGTCGACAGGGTACAGCAAGGCCAGTACGGGTTTTGATTATTACAGGCATGAGTAGGCAGGTGTTGTCCCGTCTTCCCCATTATTTGAAAGCTGGCTCTGACGACGTTGACGGGCAACGTGCTGTTTGTTGGCATGTAGTCCTGGGTGGCATCTGCTGAGCACTTGAGCTTCGGACCCGATGTCCCAGGCTCGCTGCGTTGGGGTTGCCCCTCCGTGCAAGCGTGGGCTTCGTGCTGCAGCCGTTATCTTCGCTGGAGGCCACCCTGGTGGTTAAGGGCTTAGATCGCAAGTTGCTCGGTTTTACGGCAACAGGGCGGATTCTAAGGACCTTTTTCGTTCGAGGTCCTGCCCACACTGGAGCGAATCCGTTAAAGCAGCGCGCCCCCCGAACTCGCCATCCGCCGCTCCAGGCGCCGACCGTGCAGCAGGTGCTCCTGCACCTTGGTTCAAATTGAGGTACTTGACAAGCAGAGTCGACCAAATCATGCACGTGCATCGATGATACTGTCACTTGCATTACATGTCAAACGGGCCCCTGCTGGAGCTTCTCATCCCCTTGGACCTTCAACGCGACTTTCCTACTGCCCAATAACGAGTCCTCACCCGACCCTGCCAGTCGAGTTCATCATGTTTCTTATGAACTGAAGATGAAACAGGTCTTCGCTCCTGTGAATATGTTCGACCTGAAACATCGACTGGAATCCAAGGTCCAAGAGTGTAAAGTCTACACCCCTTTACGGCAAAACCTTCTAGTCACCAAACTCTCCAAGCACTAAGTCCTGCCCGTTTTGAAGCAGAACGCACATCGCCTCGATCCTTGAACCCGCAGTCGTTGGAGCTAATACTCTCCAATGCCAACACGAAGGCTGGCGGTACGTAGAGATCAGAAAATCAGCAATGGCAGGATCCACCTATCTTCCCTCTACATGTTATATGTATAAGTATAACTATACATTAGCTATACAGACACATACACAGCTGTGCCACAGTATGCCCAAAATCCCGCATATTACGACGGAGCCCCCCGCCATCACCTGTCCCCCAGGCTTCTCTTCCTACCCATCTTCCGATTCCTGAAGCTGCTGAGGTCAGGCCCTGAGTATCGAGATGTTACCCTTGGGCTTTAGGGTTTTTGAGTGTAAGGTTTAGGGTTTTGGCAAAAAGGGTCTTGGTGCTTTGGGGTTCGAGTGTTTTGGGTTCTGCCTTGTGCATCCTTGCGAACTTTGAAGCCCGGTGCCTCGATCGTGGGCATCGCAGGTTGAGCGCTCGGCGTTACTTTTTGGGCCTCCAGAATTGCCAATCTTATTCTTCGGGTTCCTTACTAGAACTGTAGTAAATTATACCCCCAAACCCTAGTCATAGTCATCGACCATTTATCAAGGCCCTTGCATTATGCTGCGCACGTCGATCTTTCTGTCACATGGTCTTGGCCTGAGCAGGGATCACAAGAAGAGTTTAGAGGCAGGGTTCATTTTTCGTGGGGGTAGTTATAAGTAACTATAGGTATACTTACCATACTTATAACCCTGGCCTAGTTATTAAGTCCGATGATATGGGGTTCAGCAATGACAATATGGACAGCACTGGGACTGAAGGTTGTGGTCACATCTGGCCAAGCGATTTTTTTAAAAACCGTTCGACTGCTATTGAACTGCGGACTGCTCCTGTCGAAATTCGCAAAGCAAGGGAAGAAGCCCCTTCCAAAGGTTCTGGTACGCCTATTTTTCTAACAATGCCACCGACCAGGGTGAGAAATCCAGCCCACTTAGGACTGCACGCCGACTGCATGTATGCAAGCTTCTCCTCGAGCCCGAGCATTTGCAGATTTGCTGCGTTCCAAAAGCCACAGCCATCAATCGACTGATTGCATTCCCGATTCCTGCCGAAGAGAAGCAGGTATTTTGAATCCTTCCACCTGCTGGTGGATGCAGGGTTTCTTGGCCCGTCAGTTGGGTGCAGCTTTCAGGCAAGGGCAGAGCAGGGTACAGGAGCCGACAGTCCTAAACTGTGGTTCAGGGACGTGCTGCCAGAAGTGTGTCTTGAACAAGGACTTACTGCAGTGGTAGTACTGGCGGTGAACTCGAGCACCCTTGGGGATGTTCGAAAACGACTGTCTCCCAGTCTGATCGAACTACACGATTCAAGATGCCGGCATTGTCCGCTGCAGCCTGCGGTCTTGCCTCCGGCCAGAACCGCCCCATATAACTCCTAAACCTCTAAACCTCCGAGGAAGAACTCCATCGCTGCACTGCCGGTGCTCTTCTACACCATGGCGGTGATCACTCTGCTAAGCTCCTCCGCCATCTACCTCGTAGAGTCGAGGCTTCTCGCTGCGGTCAGAAGACGCAACCCGATCTTCCGTTTTAAGAACGAGATGCCTGCAAGTCTGGGCAGACAGGACACAAGTGACAAAAATGAGTACATGAGGAAACTAAGAACATTTCCATGCAGGTGGCATGCAGTGCCCGCAACGGTGCATGCACAAACTTAAACGACTTGAACCTGGACAGAGCATGTTGTAATTTATACAGCCTCAAAGACGGCACCATCTCGCTGTGGGCCTCTGTTCAGAAACAAGCACGAGCTTGAAGTCCAAGTGAGTATGAACCTGTCAGATACAGTGCAAATGGGGGCTTGAGTGCATGTGGACGTGACCGCCTAGAGCTTGTTTGCGATAGTCAACATCATGCGATCTACGCACCAAACACAAATTTGCGCGCATGGGGCTCTCCAGTCGGGCCCGTGTCTGGTGTCGAGCACGTGGGTCTTCACCTTGTATAGTCTTCAGGCCGAAGAAGAGATAGAAGGGTTCGAGCAAACGGGCTGCATGGCGAAATGGGTTGGCAGACATGTGAGGTTTAGCTGAGCGCAGGCGTCAGACTTGAAGTCACGTCGTGAGTGCAAAGAGGGTTCCACACACTGCCATCATCGGCATAGTACTACCATGGCACCTATAAGGGAGCCTCACCTAAGGGCAATGGTGCAATGCAGGGTTCCTTAACATAGTACAGTACATCGTTTTTCTAGAATGCTAGATGAAAGCCCACCGCCCGGACAGGGACAACATCCCCAGCCTCCCGCACTCCATTTGGCTGGCCCTGGTGACCATGACGACGGTCGGCTACGGGGACTATGCGCCAAAATCGACAGGCGGGTGCGGATCGTGCATTTTTCTAGTGCTTTTGCAACCATATATATATATATATACACATATATATATATATATATACGGTTGCCTGCGCACAACACACACACAGACTGCCAGAGAGGTGGCTATTTTGTGGTTGCGACGCTCACCGGTGTCAGCGTCCTTTTTCTGGCTCTACCCGTTGGCAGCCGGGCTGCATATGTGGGGTTTGTGCGCTGGGGGTTCGGATTAGCCGTTACAAATGAAGCGACGGCTCAAATGTTGACACACGGAAGGGTTGACCAGCCCTACCGTTTCTCTGAGGCTTGAGGATACCCGACCCCGCTCGAGCTGCGCACAGAAACCACTAGAATTTCTGGCTTCAGGGCTAGGGGTGAGGCGCTGGGTTGGAGGGTTTCAGAACACTATTAGGGGTCCCCTTCAGGGGTCGTTGGCATCAGGGTCAATGTTCGTTTCCTCTTGAGCTTGAAGAGGGTTTAGTACGATTTGGGTTCTGGGTTTGGGCCGATGGGATCTTACGCGACTACGTTCCTGAGATCGCAGATGTAGCATGGCGTCAGCACTTCAGAATGTTCTTTCTTAGCAGCCCTGAGGCTCTGGAAGCCCTATGTGAGGTTTCCGACTAAATAAATCATTATAGCATGCCCCGAACCTTCTTCTAACTAGTCAACCCTCTACTTTTTAAGCCAAGAGACCAGTAAGTCGGCACTAGTTCAGCTCCAGCCGGCGATTCCCTCCAATCAATCATGCCCCTTTATTACGTGTGTGCCTGGCTTCTTCTTCGGGTCCTGGGAGCCTGGCCCGATGTGTCCCAGTTGGAGAGTCCAAGCCGTAAGTCCCAAAACGCTAATCACGCAACTCCTACCTGTAGCCCTATCGGCCACGTTCCACAAACAGGCTCTATTCAGGGGTTTCCGAATGATTTGTACCCAAAACCCTTTCGGAATTGCCAAGACCCGTTTTTATAGACCCTTTAAAGAGACTTCGTAACGACAGGAATCTGAAGGGGGAGCCCTCTTCTCCCCAAATGCCCCTGAACAAAGAAGACCCTGCGAAGCCTCTACAAACTCTACAACAGCCGACAACCTCTTGAATCCCAGAACAGTTTTCCCTACACGACACAGTGTCAGGTATCATCGGACACGTCTTTACTGCCTGCTGGGAGAGCCGAGCACAAGTTCTCTTGATGAACAGAGTGCGGAAGTGCCTGGTGAAGTGGCTCAGCGAGTATTTAGGGGTTTAGGTGTTCGGGTGTAGGGGGTTTTAGGCCTATGCTTTAGTGAGTTTGGTTTTCCTGCTAGGGCTGTCGATTTTATCTAGGTTCACAGGTAGTCTTCCCGGGATCATCATGCATCAGGCCTATGTCGTTCCTCTCCGCCGCGAAGATCAGAAAGCCCTAGAATTGACCCTCAGGTGGGGCTACACCATCAAAGACCTGAAGATTCTGGTGGAGCCTCCTCGCCGCGCATTTTTTAGGCTTATATTGCGTTGAGAGATGGGGCCGAGGCTCGAGGTATTCCAATGCCCGTGGAGTTCAGTAGTTTCTCTGCTTGAGTACAGTTCGCACTGTGTCTTGTAGCTGCCGGTAGTGGTGGTGCTTTTTAGGTATTTTAGGTTAGTGCCAGTTCGAATAACCTCGGCAGTCTTATTGTTATTATTATTCTTAGTGGTGGTAGTAGTAGTAGTAGTAGTATGTCATAGTCGTCATAGTAGTAGTAGTAGTAGTAGTAGTAGTAGTAGTAGTAGTAGTAGTAATTATTATTAGTAGTAGTGGATCAGCAGTGTCAGCGACTTTACTACACGACAAATCACGGTGGAAGTGCACGCTGCCTGAGGTATGTGGATGCAGATGGAGCCGCTCCCCTGAATTACTGCAGCCCTCTTGCCAGGTTTAGGGTTTAGGGTTTACACTTCTTGTGCAGACACAGCAGTCAGGAGCCTGTGAATTGGAGAAGACGGCACCATCACATCAGTAAACACGGCAGAAGCTCACTCGTGATAGTAGCAGCCACCGCGACGAGGAGCTTGCGATTTGGAACGCGTGCAGAAACAGAAATGGTCGTCTTAGTCGTAGGCCGTAGGCAGTTGTAACAAGTAACCTCATGGAAAAGTGTTTCCCATGGTTCAGGCTTCTATCAGCTGAGTGGCATGACTCAGATACTGACCAGCATGCTTTGCCGATGCGTCTGTCAGGATTGGCAGAGGTAGGACAGGTAATGCTGCCACCTGCGATTGAAGCGCCTCGAGTTGTGCGCCCGCAAACACAGGATTTGGCCTGCTGAATCCAGGCTTTGCCATGCTGTTTCGGCTATTGTCAATGGTGGAGTAGTTCCAATTCTTCTTTTCGCATCCATTCTAAGCCGCGCAGCACATGAGCAGGCAAGGCTTTCAGAGGCTTCGTGCCTCCTCCGAACTCCCTCACTGTTCTCTGAAACTCCAACCGGGTAGTCGTCGAAACCCATAGCAACTTTCAGCTCCGCGCTCTTGCAGCCACCTAGGACGGAACATTGAATTTGCCAGAGTTCATCGAGCTGATCCGACAGATGAGAATAGGACTTACCTCGGAGACTGGACGATTTTTTGGGGGAGGTCCGGAGTTGCAGGAGTGCGATTTGTTGGGCTTAGGCTTCAAGGCGAAAGGCTTGAGAATTGATCCCGGGCACTAAGCCTTCAAACTGCAGCAGCACCAAGGAAGCGACCCGCCTCACAAATCTTGGACCTAAAGTTCTGGGTTCCATCGAAGTTCTGAGGGCCCCGTGGGATCCTCAAAACAGCACCTTCCAAGTTTGTACAGCCAGTTCAAGTAATGCGTGTATACATTGCACACACAAGCACAACTAGATGCGAGAGAGAGGGAGAGAGAGAGAGAGCTTTGGATAGGTAGGTAGATAGATAGGCAATTAGAGAGATAGATGCGATAGGCGGATAGATAGGTAGACAGAGAGATAGATAGATCGATCAGTTACCCTGCAATGTGGGCTCGTCCTTGCTAGGTAGGAGGGGAACCCTAAACCCCGAGTGTGAGCGCCGAAACCCTAAACCCTGAAAGCCCTAAGCACCCACAAGCCAAAGCCCCGAAACGAACCCCGAAGCAAGAAACCTCAAAGCTCCGCCAAACCCGGTTCTAATTATTAAAGCCCCTCCATTAAATGGTCCTAGAGGCGCCAGCCTGTGGGACCTCTAAGAGGGGGTCTCCAGTTTCGGAGAAAAAAGCAACTGATAAGTGTGTGATTTTCCGTCATGAAAGGGTGCGAAGTACGGCCCATGCACCCTTGAACCCGATTTGGAGTTTTTAGGGGTAGGTTTTCAGGTATCCTGGTGTATGTCTTCAGGGATGAAGGGTTTGGGGCTGCAGTCTCGTTCGAAGTAGGTGCCTCTGGATTAGAGTTTTGGGTTTCAGGTCTGAGTTCGAAACCTTAAGTCAAAACTAAAAGCCCAGCCCAGGACTGCCGTCGATCTCTTCATGCTTTTTGATGACGACCACAGCGGATTAGCAGCTGCGCTTGTTAATGAAAGTCTCGGCCTTCTTCAAAGCTCTCTCTCTCTCTCTCCCTCGCTCCGTCCCTCCCTCCTTCCGTCACTATCATTGCAATCATGTACATCCTCACTTCCATATTATGTATCTTTATATTTCTACTACAGTCTTTTATAGAACTTTTTTGGTAAGTGTGGCAGTACCGCTTGTAACTTATGGTGACCCTTGTGTCTCGGCTGCCTGGCAAATTTAGCAGGCGAACTTGTGTGAGTCAGAGGCTACTCTAAATACTATTAAAACTTCAAGCTTCAATTTTTGAATCAACTGTTGAGGTCGACTACAACGAATTCCTTCGTCACATCTTTCCGGACCAGTATGTGGAATACATCCAGGACAGCCCCCCCCCCCCCACCCCACCCCTCCGCTGCGGGAGTCGTANCCCACACCTTAATTTTTAAAACAACCTTTGTGGGTCGCCCAAAACAATTTCCTTCCCCACCTCTTCCCGGCCCAGTATTGGAAAACCACCCGGGCCCCCCCCCCCCCCCCCACCCCACCCCTCCGCTGCGGGAGTCGTAGAACGGCTGCATAGGCTCCGAAACTTAACTTACCCGCAAACCCCCGAAGGGTAGCACGTGACAAAGAGGTCGGGCTAAGCACTGGTAGTAGTCCTCACAGGTTCCGAAGACCCCATAAAAACTCTGTACGGGGCTGCACGGGTGACAAGTAGTACCAGTAGTAAGAGTCCCAAACAATATAGTAATGAGTCAGTCATGCATGGTCATGCGTATCGCTATAATATTTGCAATGGCAGCCCCAGTTCTTATAGGCCGTATGCCTCAGCCCAAACACGGACATCATGGGTGCAGAGGGTCCGGGTAAGCCGGAAGATCCTTGATGCGAAGCCGGATTCTAGTGCGTCGGCTTTGAGGATGGAGGGTGCTAGGAATCGGGTTGGGCTTTGATTTAGGACAATATTTCGGGTTGCTTAGCAGTTAGTGTTTCAGGATGCACTGATCAGGGTGTGCTGTTATAACCCGGCAACCCTCCGGAAGCCTGAATGCAAAACGCCTGATATTTGGAGTTTTGTTTCCAGGCATTCCTAGGATTTAAGTTGGCTTTGAAACCCTTGAGACACGGGAGTTTTAACCTAAACCGTGTTAGTGCATGCTTTTTGTGATTGCAGCTATATGTAATTCCCACTGTTATGTGCGATGAATTGTGCAGTACTTCTGAGACGGACCATGAAAGGACCCTGACATAGCAACAATTGGCAGCAGCCCCTACAAGACAGGACAAGCAGCAGGAGGACGAGGAGATGCGATCATCTAGCAAGCGCGTGAGCGAACTTTCGCTGCATGTTGGATTAGTAGCTGAGTAGGTAACCTTCAACCGTTTTGGGTTTTACATAATCTTACCATAACTGAAAAGGTTAACCTTTGTCGGGCTAGGGTACTCAGCCCCTACGTTAGTTTGAGAAGCCGTCCGAAGCAGGCCCCAGCCAGAAACTTGAGCATTCCCGACTAAACGACCGATTCAGGGGAAACCCCTGCTATGACAGCTGTGATTTAAAAGAGCATTGCTTCAGCAATGTGTTTTAGGCTTAGGATTACATGAGAGTCCCGGACTTCGAAACCTCGAATCGTGCGAAGTCCGCCGACCTGTATGACTGAAACCGTGGGAGTCCATGCCTGGCTTCCGCTGTTCTAAGCCTGCTTAGTTGCCTTATACCTGCTGCCGAAGAGATGTGCAGCGTCGGTTTAGTCTGGGGCGATGGAACTCCTGAGTTTGCCGCGCCCTGGATCAGCGATGTCTCGCTTGGTGTGCGCAGGCATGCCCATCGTGTAACGACGCAGTCTAGTACCCAGCCTATCTGAGAGGGTAAACTGTTGCTCTCTAGTGCTCGCTCTTTTGGTCTTGTCATGCAAAAGCGATTTCAGATGCCCTGCTGCTGTGACACGATGATGACGATGATGGAAAACAGGTTTGCCATCACCAGCTAGTGCATGACGGGCCGCAGTACTCACGACGCGGCAGCAGCAGTAGCAGAACAGGCGTCGTCGTCGATTTGTCGGTATAGTTACACTTGCTTGTACACACGCTGGCTGTCCTATCAGTCTGCCTGCCTGTCCGTATGTATGAACAAATCCAGCAAGCCAGTCAAGTCTTGTTCGAATCTTTCAGGCCCCTTTTTTTGCACTGTGAGAGAACCGGCCCAGGAAGCCATTCAGCGATGGGAGCAGGTTCGCAACTCCGTCTTCAGCAACGGCTCCAAGCATCAGTGACAAAAGAGTCATGATGATAACGAAGCTATTTCCCATGACCCAAGATGTACGGTCGTAACGTTAGTCATCACAGCAACCGACACTGGCCTTGAGGCAGGATGCTATTTTGACGGACCTTGGTTACCCAAGGTCCCTTTGATCTCCCTCTCCCTCTCTGTCTCGGGCTCCCTCCCTCTCCCGAGTCTCTGCCAGGGTTTAGGGTTTAGGGTCCCCCTCCCTCCGTAGCGGTTGAGGATTTCGGTTTCAAGGCGTTCGGGAATTTAGCCCAGTTGCCCAAAAAGGGGTTTAGGGGGCGTTTGGGGTTTAGGGCAATTTCACGTAATCTAAATGAAATTTGAAAATTAGGCACGTACCGTACCCGAGCGAGAAAGCTGCAATCACCAGTCGTCCCGATAGTTACCAGCGAAGCAGACACGTGATTCATAACACTCGCCCAGAAGCAGTTCAGGAGCGGACACTGTGTGTACATCCATCCGCCTATGGCCTGGTGGTACGATTTGGAGTTTGCGGGACAGACTTCTGAGGGGTTTAGGCGTTGCCAGGTTCAAAATCTCTGTGACAAGAGCAAAATTGGCAAAATCTGGCAGCGAGCAACAGTCTGCAGCATTCCCTTTGCGAAGCGTTCAACACCCTGAGCGGTTCGGCTGGGATGGGAGTCCGAGCATGTTATGATCGCGTTGATCGCGACCTGCCCGATGTCACTATCTCGGTCATGCTGTACCCTAAACCCTAAACCCTAAAGGTTACAGGGTTGAGGTTGAAGGCGCCACATGTGCTGGTTTGCATGCCACACCACGAAGTATCACCAAACCTTTAGGCTAGGGCAGTCGCAAAAGGATTCCGAGGCGCCGGATGATTACACCATAGTCGCGCCACATACATGGGAGTCTCAGAACACTTCAGCATGTAGTACTTGTGGGATCCTGAATATTCCTTTGTTGTTAAGATCTATAAGCAGGATCCCCTACTCAAGAAAACCCTTTTCCGCACACGCACACATCATGTAGCAGCGATGAAGTCTGGTGAAAGGGAGGCCCGGGATGAACCGGACGTCGGCACGTTTTGCGCGAAGCCTTCTTGAGGGGGTTCAATCTCGGGCGTGAGAAGTGCAGCACACAGACATGTGAAGAGTGATCCTAGCCTTTGCTTTTGCTGCCGGGACCACCGTCCATGAATGCAGACGCACGCACGCACGCACGCACGCGCGCACGCGCGCACGCACCCACACACACACACACACACACACGTGTGCCTGCTGATACTCATCCCGTGCACTTGATGTGATGACTGCTTGAACTGCTGTGGCATCTCTTTTTGCTTGGAGGAGTACATAGTTTGCTGCCGTTGATATTTTTCATGTTACATGGCGATGACTCATGCAACTGCGGCGCGGAGATACCGGTAGAGCAGTGTAGTGAAGTAAACATCGACTGTGGCACACGCCAGGGAACGTACGCTGCCTCCCCACTCCAGATGGCCGTAAACCTTCCACTCCGCAAAGACTCAACAACAAGCCGAAAGGCAGAAACCTCTCAAGCCCCTGAGCGAGCTGATGCAATGCAAGCTTCCACCTCTCGAGCTTCCGCGCCAAAAAAGCAAGAGAGGCAAGCAGGCAAGGTTGAACAGACGCCCGGCAGACAGATTTCCTGACAGTTCCTACCGTCCTACAACCTAAAGCCGTCGAGCACCACCCTTGGCATTCCAACTCCTTACTGGGCAGGCGGAAAAAAGGGTTCAATAAAAAAAATCCGTCGAGCATGCTTCGTCCACCCTTGCTTGCCTCCCATTTAAGCATGCCTGATGTTCGCCGCACGTGTTCTCGAAGCCATCCGATCAGGGTAACCATGCGGCACGGTCTGGGCTGGGGGTGCCAGTTTCGGAGCACCACAGAATTTGGCGTTTGGCTTTTGCAAGCTTTGGACAGACATGGCTACGGCTAAGAGTGCTTTCAGACGGTAAATCAATCAAAATAAGATTCTAGTGTAGGTGTAGACCCTAATCATTAGGATCCTGGTTATGAGGAGCACCATACAACTCACTCCAGGAAGTACCCGTATGAGGTAACTACGGAAAGCCATAGCTGGTCGAAGCGAAGAGTTTCTGGCAGTGTCTAGTTTCAACAAATGCGGGACGCTCTCCAGACCCTCATTCTGGATCGTCCGAGTTGCGAGAGCATAAGTCAAGTACATAGCAGGACTCTCATGATATACTAAAGCCACCCAATTCAGAAACGTTCAGATGCTCTGTCCTGAATGTTCGCGCACAGGCCAGAGGATACCATCCTTTCCGCAAGTTTGGGCTCAGGGGAGTTTTGCAGGGCTTTGTGGCCTAGACCCAACCTAAAAACCGAAAAGATCCCTGGCCTGAACCCCTTTTCTCCTAGTCTTGTCTTCAGATCTTGCCTGGACTTGTCTGAGTGTCAGCATCGAAGCCCGAAGGAAGGTACCTTCATATGTTGGCTTCGGCAGTTGTAGAGGTTTTTGATACTGGACCACGTGCAGAGTAAAGAGGGCTTACAGCGGGGTTGCATGGTATGGCATGGCAAGGTTCCAGAGCCTGGTACTTGTCCTTGGCTTCGGGAGTCACCTGGCAATTCATGCATGGAATTTGGTACTCTCGGCACATTTGCAAACGCAAACGTCAGTGGTGGTTTCTCAGCACGGGCTGATGACTGGGTCATCCTGCAGCCGAAACAATTTTTCAAGCCTAACCATGAAAAACGGCTATGACATGAAAAGAACGTAAGTCGGAAGCCCCAGCCGACAACCGTATATTTTCTACGTGTTCCTTGTAACTCGACAGCCTCCATTCTCTCATCGATGGTCTTGTTATTACTATTACTCATGATGCGATGGTTTACGTTGAACTTAGTAACGCATCTGTTGCTGCCGTTGGTTATTAATATGCTGGTTTGGCTCTATTCCTTTTGCTGCGCCTTGGTGGTATCCGCATCCACTAGTGTTTGTCCTGTGTTATGTGCCCGGGCTGCTGAGAACCCTCCGCCGCACGCCGCCGTTCCGGCATGTTCTCCAGTTTTGCTCGCGGCCGATACTTCGGAGCCCTCAAGCCGCTTAAGCGCCAATGTGGGGTATTGGGATTCGGGTATGGTGTGAAGAATATTTATATATATATATATAATATAATATAATATTATATTGTATTATATTATATTATATATATATAGGATGAGGGTTGAGTGGATCACGATTAGCAGACATGCCTCAGGTTGGAAGGTCGCGCAAAGCCTGCTATACTTATGGTGCAACTCCCGGAGCATGCCGAAGACGTCACAACATCCACATTGCAAATGGGGTTTGTGACCGAGGAAGGTGTCGTTTGACAGGTTATAAGCCACAACTCAGCAAGGGCCTCCAGTTGTAATGTGCTTGAATTTGGGCTCGAACGGGATCAGCTGGCTTCCTGTAACGGTAATCCTCTGTCGCAACAACACAACTGGCAATGTCAACAACTCACACGATGAGTGCAGTCACTATGGCGTAACCAAAATATAAGTCGTCGTTGTCGCCGTCGTCGTAGCAGCAGCAGTAGCACCACCACCACCGCCACCCCCACCACCACCACCACCACCACCATCACCACCAACAACAGCAGCAACGAACGCAACGGCACCAACAGAAACAGCAACAGCAGCAGCAATAACAGCGACAACAACAACAACGAGTCTGCAGAAGCATGAGAAGTCGCAGCAACTGGAGCAGTGGCAACAGGAGGAGCATCGTCAGCAGCTGCGGCAGCAGTAGCAGTAACAGCAGCAGCAGCAGGAGCAGGAGCAGTAGCTAGGTAGCAGGTAGCAGGTGGCAAGTGGCAAGTAGCAAGGAGCAAGGTGCAAGGTGCCAGGAGCAGCAGCGGGGTTTAGTGGCAGTAGCAGTAGTAGCAGTAGCAGCACCAGCAGGAGGCGGAGTAGGAGTAAGCAGTAGTAAGTAGTAGTAAGTGGTAGTAAGTAGGAGTAAGTAGGAGTAAGTAGTAGCAGGCAGTAGTAAGTAGTAGTAAGTAGAAGAAGTAAGCAGCGGCAAGTAGCAGTAAGTAGTAGCAGTAGTGGTGGTAGTGGTAGTGGTAGTAGTAGTAGTAGTTGTTGTTGTAGTTGTAGTAGTAGTAGTAGTAGTAATCGGAGTTGTGGGAGTAGGAGTAGGAGTATGAGTAGTAGTGTAATAGTAGTAGTAGTGGTCGTAGTCGTAGTCGTAGTCGTCGTAGTCGTAGTCGTCGTAGTCGTAGTCGTAGTCGTCGTAGTCGTAGTCGTAGTAGTAGTAGTAGTAGTCGTCGTAGTAGTAAGAACAGTAGTAAGAGTCGTGGCGGTTGTGGTGGTGGTGGTACTGGGTAGGTGCAGTAGGCCCAGTAGGCGCTGCCGGTCGTAGTATTACCAGCGGCAGCAGCGGCCGCACGAGGAGCAGCAGTACTAGTAGTGAGAGTCAGCGCGAGTGTACCAAGCATAGAAGCAGGAGTAATTTAGAAGTAGGACATAGAGTAATTAAGAGTAAGAGTATGGAATATGGAGTATGTAGTATGTAGTTTGTAATATGTGATAGTCGTCGTCGTAGGGGTGTTTGAAAATTAGTAGTAGCAGTAGCAGCTTGAAGGTGGTTCAATTAGTAGCGGCCTGCCCGCTGATTGCCAGCTGAGAGGACGAACAAGGTGCGGCAGCACGGGTAGGTGGGCGGGCGGAGGAGGAGCCGTGAACCTATTCGGCTATTCATGCTGTTCGAAGCTTCATACACAACAACGCAACGGCCTTCGACGTCGCTGACTGGTTTCGTCCCAGTACCAGTACATTCAGTACCATACAACCCTAAACCCTGGATCCTAAACATCCCAAGCCTTCTCAGCCAGGCAGCAGGCAAAAAAAAACCATGCCAAGCTTCAGCCTGCAACGATTACTTGAAACAGCCCTGCAAACGGCCTTTAGGCCCTATACCCCTGTCTCCGACAGACCAGATCTTTTGTTTGTTAGCTTGCGTGGTCTGGACGACCCTTCACCTGCACATTGGACATAAAGGGTTTACGGAAGCCCTGCGAATCCGAACTGACAGCCCTTTTGCCCTAACTCAGGTCGATTGAGTATAGTTCCCAATTTCTCCAAGGACCTTACGGCAACCTCAAACAGAGCCACAGTGTTACTTCGGGTCTACAGGGTTTCGCCAGCATGGAATCCGACACAGCAGAGCTTTCCGGCGGTGCAGCTGGCAGCTCTCAGAGAGGTGTCTTGTCTCTTCCAGAGCTAACCCAAAAACTTAACTCCAGGCTTTAGCCAAAAGCTCAAAAGAAATTCTATTTGTTCAATAACCTGAGCCCCAGTCCCGTTGTTCTTCCTGCTTCCCTCTTCGGCCTTGTCTTCTGTGCTCATGGCTTTGGTAACTCTCATGGTAGTTGCAAGTTTGGGTGAGGACTTGATGCATCCCCAAACCCTAATCCTAAACCCCGCTACTGGTAGCAATGCAGGAGGCAGAAGAAAACTCCGTTCCTGTGTAGTCTCCATGGTGTAGGTGACTAGTCGCAAACCCTCGTGAATTGCGGATTTAACCTGAGTACTCGAGTTCAGAGGTCGGGCTGTGCGGAATTTGAGATGTTTCGGATTTCCGTTCTGGGTTTTGAGAATGGTAGGCGGAGGGATGAGGTTCTTGTCAAACCACTGCACCTTAAGTCCTGACGTCGGAGCCTGTCTTGTCAGTAATGTAGGAACCTGATTAAGAAACCCTCGGCCTACAATAACCCCAAAATAGTAGGATTCATATACGGAACCCAAATAAAGGCCCAAGGTTTCTTAATCAGGTTCCTACATTAGTCTTATCCCTTCAGACCTCACCGGCCGGATTAAGCTCCGGGCGACTTCGACTTGTAACTACATTCCTTGACACTTCCAACCCTAAATGAACCCTGTGTTTGTGTTTGTTTCGGGTTCCTTCCTGTCCCTATGCCCTTTTTGAAACCCAAGAAGTGCGAATACTTTAATCACCTAGGGTTTCCTTGTTTCGTATAGAAGTCTCGAAGCAACGCATATAACTTGTAAATAGGCCGGCTCCCACAATGCACATCGCAATAGAGATTTTGGTTTCAGGTCCTATTTTGTTTGACACGGCAAGTGCTGAGGGATGGTCGAAGCCCACACTGGGCAAACGGAGGCCACAGGGGCGTCTTTGCAATGGTTCTACGAATAGTCCCGGAGGGCGGGAGGGGGGTGGGGCAGGGATTCGTAGTCTTGCTACCTGGGCTGTTGTGTAACCGTATCGGCCTCGAATGTGCAAGATAGAGGGGTTTTGGTATTTCCGGGATCTTCCTCCGAAGAGCGGTTTTCTAAATTGCTATCCCCCTCAAGACTTCTGCCCCAAAGCATCCAGGATCCCGAGTGAGGCCATCGGGGTTTCATCGTGTTGTTCCTTGGTGTTGGGATGTTCTGAGTACTTTTGGATGAGCTTCTGGTTCGTTGCGCGGAAGCGCTTTCATGACGAAGTGAAAGCCAGAATTATAAGGCTTGGGCTCTCTGCAACAACTCCCGTTGCAAACCGATGTTGGTCGGATGGCCAGTCTGGGCTGCGTGGCGTCGTCCGATCTGATTCTCTGCATTGTTCTGATCCGGAGCGTGCCATTGGTACAAAAACAACTGTTGGTTTATTGTTAGTAGTGGGTCTTACAGTAGGGTTGTATAGTGTTCTAGTGTTCAAGGTGGTGGGTCCTTGCCCCCATTCGAACAGCAACTATCTCGGTGAATTTTGCTACACACCATCCCTGTGCCTGTAACCGTATACAGAGTTTATGTTCTGTTTTGCCGAGTTGAAGCGGAGCGTTTGGGCTTCAGGTTCCTGAGAACTTGGAGGCACTTCAAAGAGACCTCGTTCAAAAAACGTTCCTAGGAACCTGGCAACATGCGAAGAGACCACAAGCTGTAGCAGCTTGTCACGTCAGGTTGTGGCCTTACACCATGACATATGCACATTGTGCATTCTCCCCAATGGCTGATTCGTCAGGCGCCAACGCGGAGGCATGTGCCAGCCGAGCGCCCAGCACATCATGTGAGAGATGCAAAGCATGGAAAGACCTCGTTCAGTTGCAGCATCTGCCGTTGGGGCTGTCGGCGGAAGCACTTGGGATTGAAGTTTCCACATGCTGTAGGCACGGAGGCTCAAGTTTCCACAACATATGCTTTCTTTACGCAGGACATCCACAGCTGAGCCGCCTTGAGTTTGGGATGTCACGCCATGGGAGCGATCATGATCTTAACCGCGCAGTTTGGAGTAGCCGATGCAGCTCAAGCCGACATAAAAATAAAGCCCTCAACTGATGGTACCTTGCCTTCCCTTGCCTAAGCTGCTACAATAAACTGAACCAGTCTTCGCTTGCGGAGCCCCTAAACTCTGATCCCAAGATCTTGCGACCAAACTGATGCGGCTGTAAGTGTTATGTGTGCAATATGATTCGTACTGTTGCGGTGCTTTAGGTCGCTTGCATTAATTTGTTGACCAGCTTTGGGCAAGTTAGATTTGTGCGTTGCTGCCGCCGCTGGGCTTTGGCATCGAGGCTTCGCAAGGGCGCGTTGAGACTCATTCGCTGTGCCAAGCCTGGGGATTACATGTATACCTTAACCTACCAAACCCTACTTTTTTGTCGGTTCCAATTATAAACCCTAATATGGAATTTATAGGGACCCGACAAAAAAGTAGGTTCTGGTGGGTTAAGGTAGGGCTTCTGTGCATGTGTGTATGCACGTATGTGTGCGTAGTTAGGGTCGCAAGGGTTGGGGAGTCTTACTCACCATGATTTCCGAGTTCAGGTTTGGGATATGGGTAGTTGTCAAAATTAGGGTCCCTTTTTGGGTACCCTAAATATTAGGTGCCGTATTATATGAAGGACCCAAAAAGGGACCCTAATTGTGACAACCACCCATATGGATAAGATGAATTAAGGGTTTAGGTGGCCGCTTTGGTTTAGGGTTATGTATTTGGTAAGGTTAAGGTTTTGTGTGGTTGCTGTGGTTTAGGGTTTTGTGTTAAAAGTTTGGGGGCTTTATTTATCATATCCCGGTTCAGGTTCGCATATTGGTTATAGACTGTTGTGGTGTGAGGCGGGGTTTATGATACTGTGAGAGAGATGGGGTTAAAAGCTTAGGCGGGGGGGGGGGGGGGGNGGTGTCAGGGTGCGGGCGTAGGATGAAGTCGGAAATGACCCCTCCCTCGCTAGCTCACTTTGCTGCCAGATATGGGGCTGACGCACTGGCTCACGGAGTTCGCTGGTCAACTTGCCCTGACCTCGGCCCTACACTCTCTGTAGTGGGTTTATGGATTTTGCTTGTTGGGTTTCGCGGTTGAAGGTTTACATAGCCAGGGCTTTGGCGGTTTAGGGTCCCTTTCTTCTCGCTTGGCGGTGTAGTAAACAGCTTTGGTCTTCTTGGTTTCTAGGCTTCTGTCAGCCTCTGGCGTGGGTCATGGTATGCTCGATATGGCGAGCCATGGCAATGGTCAGAGGACCAATGTTGGTTGCAGAAACACCTGCAGCAATGTTCGGTCTTCTTACAAACGCAATCAACCCTCGCCGCTGTAGCAGCAAGTGGTACCAGTAGCAGTAGCAGTATCAGCAGTAGTAGTAGTAGTATAGTAGTAGTAGTAGTAGTAGTAGTAGTCGTCGTCGTAGTAGTAGTCGTAGTAGTAGTCGTAGTAGTAGTCGTAGTAGTAGTCGTAGTAGTAGTAGTAGTAGTAGTAGTGCTACCACTACTGCTACTACAGGTACTGCCCGTACTGCGAGTACTACAGTACCTGTAGTACCCGCAGTACCAGTAGCAATAGCTGTGGCAGTTGAAGCTCAATCTTCAGTTGTAGTTTCAGTCAGTTTCCGTTATTGTTGGTTTGTGCTTCTTGTTGTTGGTTGTGGTGTTGCTGTTCTTGCAGGGACGTGATGAGTTCGTTCCCTGCCACTTGCGCGCACCCAGGTTTTCACAGTTGCAGCCATCAGCGACTGTCGTCGGAGTTGTAGACAGGCGACAAGCATTACAAAGCAATAGTCGCAAAAGCAGGTCGTCATAGCAGGTTGCAAAAACGCCAGGCTCCGAGTTGATTTAACTTGCCTCGTTGGGCGATTTCCAGAATGCTTCAGACAACCGCTAAGCAGATTCCAACGCCTGTAGTCCTCTTGCATCGCAAGCTCCCGCGAACAAAGAGTAAAGTGTTTCATGTTTTCAGGCTGTGCATCACGGACAAGCTAGCGACATGCATTCAACACGCTGGCACAGGATGGCAAGCATTTATTGTAATGATTCTGCTGAACGTTCACCCGAACAGGAGGCCGTGTAGCGTCCACGAATCCGAAGACACCCATTGAGGAAAGCATCATCTGCTCGTGCTCACATAAACAAACCCGTCAGACCCAAACAAAACATGTATATGCTTTCTCACATCCATCTACTGCTTAGGTGCATGATTTGGCTGATGGTCATGACGCTGCCTGGCGGGCCAGCAATCGTCGAGGCCTTTCAGGGCAGACGCTCTTCAGGATCTCGGTTTAGGGTTCAGGGTTTAGGATAGTGTTATCAATATGCTTCAGACTGATACTTTCAGGACCGGAAATGCGTGGAGAAGCTGTTGAGATCATGTCTTTGGAGACGATCTGTTGACATCGCAGACCCTAGTTAAGCCGAATCAGGGCCTTGCCAGCTCTCACTTGTTTAGCAGCTTGGCCGTTGCGAAACCGCAAGTTACACAGACTATTGGGTGATATTGGGTCAGGATCTTAGATTTGCAGCTGCACGAGTGCCCTTTGTTTTGGGTTCGTCCGCAGTTTTTGTGCTCTTACGTCAGTGCTGCCACTAGGCGAAAGCATGCATCAAACGGCATCCATGCCAGATCTGAACATGCAGTGCTGGCAAGTGTTATCCTCCTCTTAGTGCCACCCTGAAAGTAGCCGCAGCAGCCGTTCAGCATTAGATCAGCACGGCCGGCAATGGAGTTCTCCCTCGATCCACATGATTTGAACAAAGAGGCTTGGATGTGCCTTGGCAGCAACAACGGGAAAGATTGAAGGCTTGAAGGCGACTAGATTGAAGGGTGTCGGCCCGAAAAGCCTTAAAGCCAATTTGGATCCCGACAAGGTGTGCCGTGGTGGTGCTGGAAGTGCTGTTGGTTGGCAAGAGTCTGTGGCTGGTAGTTCAGAGTCGCAAATCATTGAGAGACTTTGTATGCAGATGCCGCTATTTCGTCTCATGGTGGTCGCACGATCAGAGCAAGTTCAGCCAGGAGGAACAGAGAGTCATCAATAGCCGGGTACGACAAGCCCGAGCGGTGCTGGGCGTCAGTGTGAACAACTATTTCCTCGTCTTGTGGCTGCTGGTCTGTGTGCTGGCGCAGATAAGCATCTTTAGAGGAGTGCCCAGGTTCATGTCAGCGCAGTTCACATGGCACAATGTCATCTCGCTGGCTTTCTTCAGCGCTAGCTTCCTTGTTCCGTCGCTGCTGCGTCCCAGCACACTCGATGTGTGGTACGTTTGTGTCATGATCATAGTTACATCTCTGCTTGCACCCACGGTCACTTCACCAGCTCAGAGCCTCTTGGTGGTGGTAGTCTCATTTGCCTTGGTTCGAATTCCGGCAGTGCTTGGATGTACGCGACCATGGTTGGTGCTTTCCTGCGAGATGGGCTTGTATGTTGTATCTAGAATTCGGACAACCGAAGACGGAGACCACAGTTTCGAGTCCGACGTAGACGTCGGCGCAGCTCAAACCACTTTGTGGAGCTGGCTCCTCGTGTCGGCGGCTGCTTTGGCAGTGCAACGATCTTTGCAAAACCGAGAAGCACAGGGCTTGCAGATCAGTAACACCACAACGGAGCTGTCAGCAGCGACGTCTCTTCTCGAGCTTACTTGCGATGCGGTGGTGGAGCTCGATGGTGACTTACAGCTCACGGCTCCAGGTGCCGATATCGCTTCTGTGCTGTTGAAGGATCCGAGCGTGTCGCTGCAAGGCAAGTGCTTCACAGAGTTTGTCGCGACAAGCGACGAGGCAGAGCGGGCAGAACAGCTCCTGAGGGGGTCCGACAAAGGTGTCCAC
>BGNK01002291.1:765-25595 GCA_003297005.1 Symbiodinium sp. clade A Y106 | reverse complement strand
GAGCTTGGGCCAAACGAGGGCCAAGGCAATGGGAAAGATCTGCAGAGCTTGCAGAGCCGATCTGAGGCAGAGGTGAACCGACTAGAAGAAACTCGGCACCTTGTCTTCGTGCAGATCGACATGGACAGCTTGCAAGTTGTCACGGCATCAGTTCGCACCCCTTTCTTCGCAGGCAAGCCTTTGGACGAGATCTTTGGTGAGGCAGAGAGGAACTTCTTCCTGCAGGTATGGCAGCAGGTGCAAGTTCTTGATCGGCGCGAAGAGTTGGCGACCAAAGAGCTCACCGTCACATCTTTGTACTTGCGGTGGAAGTCCAAGGAGGTCTGCGTTTCTGGGCGTATCGAGGTCACGAAGCAGTCTGATGGGCGGCTTGGCTTCTTGTTCTGCTTCGAGGAGCCTGATGCAGAGCGATCGGCAGCATCGACGCCCCGTTCCCGATCGAGATCCTCGTCTCGGTCTTCGCGGCGGAAGCACTCTAGCAGGCGTGCGAGCTCGGGACACAGAAGGCGATCTAGTCACGTCTTACATGCAACACTTGCATTGTAGAGGGATGCTTCGATCGTAGCTTCGCACGCACGAACCAATCTGAAGCGGTGCTCACGCAATTGTTTTGTCACGGATTTTTCGAGCTATTCGCTTGGTCCTTAGGATAATCCTTCACGGCCAAAGCAGGTGCTGAGTTTCACCTGGACCACGTCATGGTCTGCTGCAGAGGTCTGAGACCAATTCATCAAACTGCAGCTTGTGATTTCATCACATTTTCGAGTGACAGTGAATGCCGGGCCCTCGAGTGTTCCCTGTCAACCCTAAGCCCGGAACCCTGTAAACCTGATGTTGGCTATGTGATGGGCTTGCTCTCGCGATTGCAGCAGTGTGTAGCACGCACTTGACAACTCACCATGGCATATCAGGATAATGGTAGCTGCCACTGAACAATGCGTTTCCTGTCATCCGGCGGGTCATGAGGTTGTATCATCCGTCGAGTATGCATGATGGGGCTGCAGAGCGATTTAAGTCCACACTGGACGTGCAGGAACCGCCAATTTTTTCCCCCCAAACGAACCAGCTGCGTCGTACTACGTGGCTAAGAACAAGGCAAGGCAATGGGTTCTCGCACCTTCGCAAGTGAGAAGGACCCAGGCAGCCGTTAAGTCCTGTAGTAGGATTCCGTGGACGACAAAGTAAGTTTTGCAGCTGCGCAATGAAAATCGACTTGGATCAGGACTATGCTTCCATGGACTGCGTTTGCAATCTTGCCTGCTCTGCCTAGACCCTGGACTGTGGCGCCTGCTCTCTGTTACCTATGTTGTCTCATACAGGATCCTAAATGCCAGAACCGCAACCTAAACCCCCCAAAGTAGGTAAAACAATGGCCCAATATCCATAAATGGCCATTATTCTACATACTTTGGGGATCCAGGAAACCGTTTATCCAAGAAAAGGCCCCGAAGGTTCCCCGGAAGATCTGAAGTTGCAATCCCGGCCTGCTCCATACGGGTTTAGGCTTAGGGTTTAGGGTTTAGGCTAAGGGTTTAGGGTACATAAATATTGCGCGATCTTGCCTGATCACTTGCAGACCCGGCAAAGAGCGAGGACACGCCACACGATAGAAGCAGGTTTGAAATCGTGCCACGTTGGTAACTATTTCTGCACCCTCATAACCCCTTACCCTGTTCGCCAAGCTGTGAGTTCCGACAACTGTGTCAAACCTTCGGCCTCCTTGATTGATTCTAGACAAAGTTCCAGATAACAGGACAGCGATACGTGTTTCGGCCCTTTCTTTATTTCTCTGCATTTTGTTACAGTTTTTGTCTTTCCGGATGTGGTGTTTCGGATATTCAGACACTTAGCTTCAAGGTGGTATCGATTTAATTACTCTTTTGGAGTATCTCAGTGAGGGGCGGCTACAGTTTCGTGCCATTTGGGGATCCATTTACCTTCTATGGTGCAGGCTTTGGGTAGACCCCCCATTTGTCCCCAATGTGGACGTTTCGAGAGTTTGACTCGACCTCGAACCATGAGCTTCTTGCAAACTCTGCCATGTGGAAACGTTAGGGTTGAGGAGTTGAGGCCCGTGGGTTTTGTTTTTGGTTTTTGTGGGCACCGGGGTTGTGCCAACGAGCCATAGGTCCTAAACTCTATGGGGTCTGGACTCTCACGCTCTTAATGTAGAAACCCGATTATAAGGAACCCCGGGCTTTGATTAGGGTTCCTTATATGAATCCTACTATTTTGGGGGTTATAGGCCCCGGGTTTCTTAATCAGGTTCCTACATTAGCTCCATAAGTGGAATTTGGTTAGGACTCATCCGCAGCCCCTGTGCTCGCCTGCACACACCACCAATAGCATTAGAACATGCGAAGAGCATTCTCGCTACACAGTGTCTAGCCACACTGGCAATCGCATAGCACCCTTAGCTCGGAGGGAAATGGAGTTCTCGCTCGATCCTGATGACTTGGACAGAGAGGTTTGGCT
This sequence comes from Symbiodinium sp. clade A Y106, assembly GCA_003297005.1. Lineage (NCBI taxonomy): Eukaryota > Dinophyceae > Suessiales > Symbiodiniaceae > Symbiodinium > Symbiodinium sp. clade A. The sequence continues at coordinate 23,120 of BGNK01002291.1, read as the reverse complement.
GTGCCTTGGCTTGGCTGACAGACAACACTGGATAGAAACCGGCAAGAGGCCGCCGAGCCTTTAAACCCTAAAACATATATGTCCATCTCCTTTATGCGAGAATGGGAAGGCAGGAATGAGGACAGAGGGAATGAGGGGATCGAGCAAGAGGGACAGCTTGGACTGCCCACTGTCTGGAGCCCTTCGAACTCTGTGAATTCCGGTTTGCTTAAGCTTCATGCTATTGTTCTGTCGTATCTCTATGCATGGCGCGTGGCTTTTGATGGCTCACCTCGGACGGCAGCGATACAGACAAACCGATGGATTGGGTGATGCCCCTACGTGTAGTGTTCCGTGTGCTAGTCATGGATGGTGTGTGTGTGTGTTGAAGCAGGCGCGATCAGCAGGACTTCGGGTTTAGTCGTGTTAACCAAGTATACTCGGCTGCATAGTTAAATTCCCACTGGTGCGATCAGATCAGTACTGCCTGCTGTTGGTCCACTCATGGTTGACTCAGGGTTTCACTTCGTGCCTGCAAGATCACGTGACGAACCACTATTTCTTGAGGTAGGGTTTTTGTTCTGACAGTTGTCGCCTCAGTCGAACAATAATATTCCCTCATAGTCCCTGTAAAATACGTTACATACCGCAAGCCTCGCATTCTTAGTATGTATCGAAGTATCTTGTGAGACCTTTGCGGACATACTGTTGATGATCTAAATCCTGCATTACCTTAAGGACCCTAAACTATGGGAATTATGGTATATGCGTTATTGTGGGCAATGCAGGACTTATATCATCAATCGTATGTGCCATCCTACAGGAGTCCTCGCTGCACTGGCAGCAGGGTCCCACCATCAAAACGAGAAGATGAGACAAAACACAACCAGGACCCTCCTTGTACCGTCTAATAGGGGGTAGAAGTCCCTAATAGGGGGTATTTCGGGTCTAATGGAGGGTAGAAGGAGGGTCTAGGAACAAAGCGCACTTCGGAATCCTCGTGAAACTGAGGTGTGCTGTGAGCGTGCTTGAAGTGATGTTGCTTGGCAAGATTCTGTGGATGGCAGTGCAGCGACGCAAATCACTGACGGCTTTATGGCGGAGATGCCGATGTTGCATCTCATGGTGTTCACCCGATGATAGCAAGTTCAGCCAAGAGGAACTCAGAGTGATCAAGAGCCGGGTACGACAAGCCCGTGCTGAGCTGGCAATTAGCGTTAACAGCTATTTGCTAGCTTGCTGGGGATTTGCTTGCCTGTCGGTTCAGGTCAATATGTCTCTAGGCTCTCCGAGATGGATGTCACCGCAGTTCAGTTGGCTTTGCGCTGTTCACCTGTGCTTTTTTGGTGTTGGCTTCCTTGCTCCCCGCGTGCTGCGACCAAGCACGCTTGACATGTGGTATTTGTGCGTCGTGATGTTGATCGCCTTGACAATTTCCCCCATGGTTACCACGAGGGTGCAGAGCACTCAGGTGGCCATGGCCTCGTTTGCGGTAGTCCGGGTGCCTGCTGTGCTGGTTTGCACAAGGCCGTGGTTGGTAATCGTTTGTGAGTTGGGCTTGGTGGCTATAACTCAATTGCGGGCCTTGACAGGCACCTATTCAGCTGAAAACTACACCAGTTACGAGTCCTCCCAACTCAATCTCGGTCAGACTACTTTGTGGAGCTTTATGCTTGTGTCTCTGGCTTCCATAGCAGTCCAGCGATCGTGGCACAGCCGGGAAGCGCAGGGTTTGCTGATTAGCAACGCGACGACGGAGCTGTCAGCAGCGACGTCTCTTCTCGAGCTTACTTGCGATGCGGTGGTGGAGCTCGATGGTGACTTACAGCTCACGGCTCCAGGTGCCGACGTCGCTTCTCTGCTGTTGAAGGATCCGAGCGTGTCGCTGCAAGGCAAGTGCTTCACAGAGTTTGTCGCGACAAGCGACGAGGCAGAGCGGGCAGAACAGCTCCTGAGGGGGTCCGACAAAGGTGTCCACNTGCTGTTGAAGGATCCGAGCGTGTCGCTGCAAGGCAAGTGCTTCACAGAGTTTGTCGCGACAAGCGACGAGGCAGAGCGGGCAGAACAGCTCCTGAGGGGGTCCGACAAAGGTGTCCACACGGGCGCTTTCCACACACGGCTGGTCGATAGCTGTTCCAGCAAGTTCCGCACGGAGGTCTTCCATGTGAGCTACAGCCGACTGGGTGGACAGACTCGCCATCTGCTGGGTTTGCGGGACTTTACGGATCAAGCCTCACTTGCAGGGCGCAGGGCCGTGGACAGCACCGTGGCCCGAGGAGCATTTGAGCTTGGGCCAAACGAGGGCCAAGGCAATGGGAAAGATCTGCAGAGCTTGCAGAGCCGATCTGAGGCAGAGGTGAACCGACTAGAAGAAACTCGGCACCTTGTCTTCGTGCAGATCGANGAGCTTGGGCCAAACGAGGGCCAAGGCAATGGGAAAGATCTGCAGAGCTTGCAGAGCCGATCTGAGGCAGAGGTGAACCGACTAGAAGAAACTCGGCACCTTGTCTTCGTGCAGATCGATATGGACAGCTTGCAAGTTGTCACGGCGTCAGTTCGCACCCCTTTCTTCGCAGGCAAGCCTTTGGACGAGATCCTTGGTGAAGCAGAGATGAATTTCTTCCTGCAGGTATGGCAGCAGGTGCAAGTTCTTGATCGGCGCAACGAGCTGGCGACCAAAGAGCTCACCGTCACATCTTTGTACCTGCAATGGGGGTTCCACGAGGTCTGCGTTTCTGGGCGTATCGAGGTCACGAAGCAGTCTGATGGGCGGCTTGGATTCTTGTTCTGCTTTGAGGAGCCTGATTTAGAGCGATCGACAGCATCGACGCCTCGGTCCCAAACAAGGTCGAGATGCTCGTCGCGGTCCTCGCGTCGAATCTCTCGTGGTCTGAGCTCGGGGCACAGAAGGTGGCGTGCAGAGAACGCACTTTCGCTGTGAACAGACTCGACGTCGCCTGCAAGCCTTTTTCCATGCTGTTGACGACGGCAGCCGCTTGCCCGAATGGGCTCGTGAGTTTTCAGTTTGAAATGTCTCACTACTGCCACATTATGGTAGAGGCGAGTTCACAATGATGGACCTGTGCAGTTGGGCAAAGATCAGAACTCAGGTGTGAGGCAGTGGGTCAAAAACGTGAAGAGAACTGGACTCGATTGCAACCAAGCGTGCGAGACAGCTGTGCAACCTCATACTTGGTGGTTCATGGGTAGTTATAAATAGGGTTATAGGTAGGGTAACTATACTTATAGCCCCCATATTAGGGAACTCTTAACCGTACTTATAACTACCCCTGAACCTCCAAGTAGAGTGCGTAGGCTTCGGTGTGGTCATTCCGATGCAGGTGCTTCACGCGTTGATGACCTCATCTCCGTTTCTTGGGCACCTGCGGCTGCCAAGCACAGGCGCCTTGGCCATAGTTTTAGACCCGATGCCCCATGGCCATGTACGATGCACATTCTGGGAATAGTTTCATCGGAATCTTTGACATGTACAGGTGTTCCGTCTGGAGCTCCTGGCAAAGCATATCCGGCACTGCATTGGGTGTACAATCATGCAACGTCTGGCCCTCCTATTATTCTTCGAAGGTAGCTTGGGAAGTGCAAAAAAACCTCGCGGTGGAGGAAGCCGTTGAGAAGATTGCAAACCGAAAGTTAGCAATAAGCCCAATGGGGTTATCCTACAATAGCATCTCTTCCAGTACATATTAAGACAGAATGTGTAGGGATGCATATATATATATATATATATATGGACCCCCCCCCCATGACCTACCTCGGCCTCTTTTCCAGTGTAAATACCGTCAAAACCCACACTTTTCAAGAGATCACACGTTACGACGGGGGAAACCAAAAATCCAAAACCTTTCTGCGGGGCCCGAAACTTTTGGATTTGTTGGTTTTCCTAGGGTTTTTTTGGTTTTCCAACAGAAATCCAAAAACTCACATGGTTTTTTGATTTTAGGTGGAAAACCAAAAAAACACAGTCTTTTTTTGGATTTCTGTTAGAAAACAAAAAACCCTAGGAAAACCAAAAATCCAAAAGTTTCGGGCCCCTCAGAAAGGTTTTGGATTTTTGGTTTTGTAGTGCCTTCGGCGGAAACCAAAAATTCCAAAAAATCCAAAACCTTTCTGAGGGGCCCGAAACTTTTGGATTTGTTGGTTGTCCTAGGGCTTTTTTGGTTTTCCAACAGAAATCCAAAAAATCACATGTTTTTTTTTGATTTTAGGTTGAAAACCAAAAAAACACAGGGTTTTTTTTGGTTTTCTTGTTCGGTCTCTGGTGAAAAACCAAAAAAACCCTGTGATTTTTTGGATTTCTGTTGGAAAACCAAAAAACACCATGTGTTTTTGTTTGATTTCTGTTGGAAAACCAAAATAACCCTAGGAAAACCAAGAAAACCAAAAAAACCAAAAGTTTCGGGCCCCTCAGAAGGGTTTTGGATTTTTGGATTTTTAGTTCTCTGAGCCTTAGAGCAGCGCGCAGCACGTAATTGTATTTACTAGTCTTAGTCTTAGTTTTTACCTTAATCTTAGTCTTATTCTTAATCTCAGTCTTAGTAATAGAGCTAACAGTGGTAGTTTTAATCTTAGTATTGCTTCTTTTGGAGCAGTAGAGGCATGCATCAACACGTGTAGTAGTCTTAATATTATTGTTCGTGCTGATTAGTGTTACTGTTAGTGCTCGTATTGGTGTCAGTGTCGATGTCAATGCCAATGTCCTGGTCAGTGTTGATATTAGTCTTAATATAAGTCTATACTTGGTCTTAGCCTTTGTTTTATACTTAGCATGAGTATTGACCCGTGTATAGTATCATATTAGTAGGTCTATGGGCAAATTGGAATCTTAGCATATGAGTATGTTAGTATAATGGTATGTTGATGTTGGTTCATTGGTATGTGAAAATACAGATTCTTTGGTATATTGATGGGTGTGCTTTTTGGATTTGATTTGAACGTGATTAGTAGTATTCGTACGAGAATTACAATTATTATCAGTACCAGTATTGAAGTTAGTACTATGCATAATGGTATTGGCTGGAGTATCAAGTGGTAATACTAGTATTCATATGAGTACAGATATTTTTTTTTACTAATGATATACATACTGAGAATAATTAGTAAGAATATGCGCATTAATATCCGGAGGAACACTTACTTGTATTCATATCAATATTAGTGTTAATGTTAGCATTTGTGTGTATAGTCATTAGTACTAGTATTACTATCAATATGAATAGGTTTTTAATATTCGTAGGAACATTAGTATTCTATGAATATGATGATTAGTATTCGCAGGAACATTAGTATTCACATTCGTATCAGTGTTGCTATTAATGTTAATATTCGTACTAGTATTAATATTAGTTTTAACGTTACTATGAGTATTACTATTCGTAAGAGCACTAATATTCATATTAATACAAGTAATTGGTATTAGTATTTCTTACTGCTAGTATTAATATTGGGCTTAGTATAAATATGAACATCTTTATTCGTAGGAATATTAGTATTAGTCTTAGTATTCGTATTAGTATTAGCTATTATAAACATTGGCGCATGAGCAACTTAAAAGCTTCACACAAAATACAAAGGTGTGCACATGTAACCCTCATTACGATCTCAGGTAGGATGCACACATCGTTCTGTCTTGGTACCGTCTTTGGGTTCTGCCTCTGATTATATGAACAGAACTAGAAATAAACAAAGATAAACACAAACAATATCCGGCACATTTAGCGATCTTACGTAGGATGCAGACAACGTTCTGTCTTGGTCCCGTCTTTGGGTTATGCCTATCGTCATTGTATGAACAGAATTATGAATATCCGGAACATTTAGGCAGTATCCTATTACAGAAGTGCAGGCATTGAAGCTTGCCCAAATCCGCCAACGGCGATGTCGTACCCGTGGTCATTACAGTGTATTCAGCTATTAACTATGCACGATATATGTTATCATTGCTTATGTATGATTGTATTTAACCATATAGAATAGTTATCTAACGTCCTTACATGTTCTACCCATTGCTAGCCGAAGCACCTCGCGGTAATTCTTGGGGGGGGTGTGAGCTTATATATATATATATGCATGCATGCCAGCAGTAGTTCTGCATGTGTCCATGTATGCCCGCCTGCCTGCCTTCCTGAGTGTATGGTGCTCTTGAATTTTCCTACTGGTTCCACTAGTCTTGTTTTGTTTTGTGTGTTTTGATCTCCGGTGTTTCTCCTGTTCTTCCGCTTTTCTTATGAGATACAAGAAAGACTATGAACACCACTGATCCTCCATGAGTTTCCTTTGTTTCGCCATGCGTTTCCTAAGTGTTCCTAGTTTGGTCCGTATTGTTCTCGCAGTTCCTTCTTTGTTTCCTATTCAGTCCTATTGTTTACACTTTGTTTACTGCTGTGTGAGTGTGATCGCATGTATGTGTACACATAGTACTGTATGGACAAATCGGGTGTTTATATATACATATGGGAGTTTCCGAAAATAGGGGACCCTAATAGAGTACCCTAAAAAGTAGGATCCGAATTATAAGGACCCCAAAATACTGTACCCCTAATTTTCGGAAACTCCTTTAAAAAAATATATATACATACATACATATATATATATATATTATACACACATATATATATATATACATATGCATACACATGTGTATATACAGTTATACTTACACATGACACACATCGAGACCGGTGTACACACCGGTATGTACAAACAGGTGCACATGCACGCACACACACACACATGGAGGCACAGCTCTGTGTGCATTGTGTTCGTATGTGTTGACATACATTCGTGTGTGTGTGTGTGAGTGTGTGTCTGGGAGCACGTGCGATCCGGCTTCTGCTGCGGGATTGGGCCATTCAGCGTCTTGTGAACGGTTTAGTGGTATGGTTATATAGATACATCTACGCTCTGTTGTTCTTGGTTGGATCGTCTTATATCGTCTTAACTGCTAATGTGCTACCAGGTTATTGTTATTGTTTGGCCCGGGTTGATAGAGCACGTTCAGTCTTGCGGTGTCACATCTTCCATCTCTTTGCTGCTTTGTTTGAACCGTTTGTGTATGTAATGTAATGTATGTATGTATGTCTGTATTTGTAATTATGCGTGCACGTATATGTAGGGCTTGTCGCTTGGGAGTGACGGCATTCATGCACTATCGTCTAATTACGTGGCATAAAGCACATCGGGACAGCACAGAGTGCACCATGCAGCTCAGACGTGTGTTCCGGCGAAAGCTGCACTTACATGGCTCTGGAACCATCGCCTGATGTCTGGCTGTGAAGCCCACGCAAGGCGTCTCAGCAGCTTCTTGGCCGACGCGAAGCATGAGGCAGCATGGTCAGCACCAACGACAAGCCCTCCTTATAGCTTGTATACACGATGCAAGGGCGGGTTTTTGCGGTGGCCGGCCAAGGGTGCGGAGTTGGGAAATCGAGGCACAGTTTGCAGGGGTTGGGCCGGGCAGTAGGGTTTAAAGTGCAGCGTGGACCCCAAGCACTCACAACCGCCAAAAGCAGACCACAAAGCCCTAAACGGTGGAGTGCCCAGGAGCAGCCAGATGCTGTCAAGAGCGCTTCTGCGGGCACCGGTGTCGCCTTGTACAACCCGGAGAACCGGATTCTCAGATGTATGTTTGGCGGGCTGTGCGGTTTGAGCATGTCTGTCCATGTGCCAGATTTCAGTCGTGGCGAGGGGCGGGGGGTTCGGAACCTAAGTGCCGTGGCTGCACTCAAAACAGGGTGTCGACTGGTGATTGGAATGAGTGTCTGCGCTTATACATATTTAGATAGATACACAGGCATATAAAGATGTATAAAGACATGGTTATGTATCTACCTATTTATGTATGTATGCATATATTGATGAGGGGGGACGCTTCCCTTCAAAGGCGAATCTTCCTGGTAGCGGCTCCGGTTACTGTCTTGGCTGCCGGCTTCTTTGAGTGCGCCTGCAGGGAGGGGCGGAGTGACGTTTACAAGCAACCCAAGGCTGCCCCTGTCGGAAAGCACGAAAACTCCAGACTCTCTTCGGCAAAAGGGTAGCCCTGCAAGTGTGAGAGTTGCATGGGTGTTGGCCGGCACTTCAGACTGTGGTGAAAGGGTAGCCGTGACCCTCTCAAGGCGGCATCCCCCCGCCAAGAAAAGAAGCGACACAGGGTGTTAATGCTTCCTGAAACTACAAGCCCAATATCCTACAACCTCAACCCCAAAATTCAAAAGCCTCATTCCCTAAACCTGGTCAACAGGAAGGCTTCTGGATGAAAATATATGCAGGGGTTCGGAAAAATGGTCCAGAAAGAATCAGACTCCAAGCCCCTTTAGGTTTCAATCAGGATCACTGCAGCCCCTGCCCAACCTAAACCCTAAACCCTGGAGGTACTGGGGCAAGTCCCGGCTAGCTGAGACGGACCTGGCAGCGCCCCTGCCGAAGGCTGGAGAGCCAGAAGCACACGTTGACCTAGTAGTTGAGTAGGTAACCTTTAACCTTTTGGGGGTACTATAGTCCCTATATATAACACCAAGATACTCCCAAAGGTTCACCTATAGTTCCCCGAGATACTGTACAAGTGGGTTGATAAGCTGCATAGACGCCGCGCATCGCCTCCAGCTACTAGCCCGAGACCGTAAGCCGCAAATGGAGTAAGCCGTACCTGTAGTAGGGTTTCAAGTTCTTGGTTCAAGGGATTCACGGCACTGTGGGTTTAAGGGTTCTGCCGTCTGATTACGGGGCCAGAATCTACTTTTCCTCCGGGTTTTGAGCTACCGGTGGACCTAAACATACCGGTAAACAGTAAAGCCTAAACTGACGGCACAAATCTAGAACTGCATCAAGCAAAACACCAGAAGCTTAGCCGTGAAGTGGCTCCACATTCAGATGTCCTCGCGTGGTCAGAGTCCACAAGCCCTGCAGCTGGCCCCCCAAAACCGGGTAGGTTGTTGAAGCCGCCGAGAAGGAAGAGGAGGCCGGAACCGGAAATTAAGGGCTTACGGGGTTTAGGATTTGGAGTTTAGGGTTTACGGTTCAGGCTTAGGTTAAGGGGGCTTACATAAGGGTTTGGACCAAACCGTGCATTGTGCCTATTGAACTGAGCACGGCAGGATCCTCCACGCAAAAGATGTCCCGAAAACGGTCCGAAACAAGTGCTCCGAACCCGGCAACAACTCTTCCACCTCAGGATCCCCAGCCGCTGCGCTCAGTTTCATGATCTTAGGCCGTATGGGGTAACACGTGGGAATAAATTAGGGTACCTTTGAGGGTCCTGTTTGTAAGTTTGCCGTGCTATGTTTGGGACCTGAAAAGGGGCCCTAATTTTAGAGAGCTACCCATGTTGAGGTCAGACTAATTAGCAATAGCCCCCTGGAGTCGACCTCACGACTTGCTATGCTATTGTAAATCTATACCAAAAAACTCTTCTGGTTGTTAAGACCCCTGCGTTAATCGTCCTCGAGTCCCGGGGTGGACTTGACAAGCTGAGCCCCCGAACCCATAAAGCTTGAAACCTGAAGTAAACGATTGATCCTAACCCATCCAAACGCTGAGTTCAATCAGCCCGGAACCCAAAGCCCATCAGAACGGACATTGGCCTAAGCAGCCCGAACCTCAAACTACTCCTACAGCCCCATGTTTGCGACCATCTAAACCCTAAGCTAGGACCCAGAGTCATCCCTTATTCCCTTTTTTAAGGGTTTAGGTTCCCTTATAACCGCCTTTAAACCCAAAAGTAAGCCACAAAGCGAACCCTCTGAACTCTTAGTGGTAGCCTCCCTTTGCACCCGCCTCCTCATTCCCACACCCAGAAACCGAAACCCTGAACCCTCAACCCTATGTACACCCTGTCCTTGCTAAGTGGGAGGGAAAATCTACACCCTGAACCCTAATAAATCTAAACCCTAAACCCCCTAAACCAGAAAGCCCGAAACCCAAGGGATGAGGTCCTCTGCCTCTGCCAGGCTTCCAGCCTGCGGAGCGCTATCAAGGTCTCTGCATGGGGCATGATGGGGCAGGTTGAAGAGTTCCGCAGTAGTTCTATGAAGCTGCATAGAGTTTAGGGCCCAGGGGTGGCTTGGTTTCCAGATTCTAAGAAAATTTAAGGTCTAGGGCTTTGGGCTTTACCGCTCTGGTTTTAGAGTTCGCAATGCATTAAGAGGTCAAGTGTATAGGCCGGGTTGTCCTAAGCCAAGGTCTCAGGTCGTAGTATTCAATCCAGAACCCATGGTTCTGCCAGGTATTTTGCGCGGGTTTGTCGCAACCAGCTTGGTGCTTGCATTCGGGCCCGTGCATCAACTGGTGATGAACCGTTGGCGCACAGAGTCCCAAGCATAATCGTCATGAGCTGGGTGTGATACGTGCTTGCGCACCCTATTGGCCCGATTCCACGCTCGCAGCTTGGCATGCGATTCTGCAGAAATGCAGGTTGAAGCACCAGCAGTAGTTGTCGCCACAGACATACACAATTCAGGCCCCTCATTTGACCCAAGATAATAGCACACCATTGCCATATGCAATATATTGTATACCGTATACCGTACACTAGATACTACCCAGTATACACCGTAAGATGAAGGTCCTGGAGCCCTACGTCACGGGGCCCACGTCCATGAAGTGCGTCGCCCGGCCTTTGCAAAGCTCGGGATACCGGCGACCGCGTGCTTTTTGTTTTACCAGCGTTAGTTGCAAGATCTTGTTTGAGGGTGCTGCAGATGGAAGGGTTCGACAATTTTTCGTTGTCAACTTTATTTAGGTATTTGGTTTGTTGCGACTCTGTAAGCCATGGCACCAAGGCGGGTTATGCAGCAGCTCATGTCGCCCTGCTGGCCGTTGCACTCTACGTGGATGTCGCATCCTGGAATGTGGATGTATGTCTTCAAGGTTCAGTCGGTATCTCTTCATGCTCACAGAGTGCCGGCAAAACTTGCTGTCGCATACAATGTTCGGCGGACGCAAGTTCGCTCGTGTTCGAGACAAGCGTAAGGTGGAAGCTGTCTTAAAGTCTGCAAGGCAGTGTTTGTGGCATTCGGCTTGATAGACCTGTGGTGTACACGGAGTGACATGCAAGGATCGGATTGTGAGGATTCCGACAAAGCATCGGGTACGCACAGGCACACAGTCTGCTACTAGCCCAGCGCTCCAGTTACCTTCAATAATGGGCTGCCGGGATACAAAGTAGATTGTAGATGAGTAACCTACCATTAAACAGCTGGAGCCCTCAACCCTGAAGCATCGCATGTCTTGTGCGAGTCGTGAGAGTCGAAACGCAGTATGCCCTAAACCTCAAAACCCCCAATGCCTAACTTAACCGAGGCACTAACGCAGTGGAACGGAGTCTTCTGGTCCGCTCTGCAGAACCATAAGTCCAAGCAGTTCTACAGAGCCCCGGCTTGGAAGGCTGGTGTTTATAAGGCTTTAACATGGTGTTGTTTTCTTACTGTTGTTATCAGAGTTTCATCCAGTCATAAGTTACACCATACTAGTTCCAGGTTGTGTTTATGAGACATGTTAGGGTTGTTCAAGGTGACTGCGGAAGTGCTGTACGGTGCAAGAAAGTTGTTGAACAATTGATCCAGGAGTCTCGCTGCCAGAAGCAACCACATCCTGAAACACTTAGAGCAAACAAAGTGGAACAAAACAACAATGCAAAAGCCAATGGTTGGATACCTGAGCCCGGAGGACCATAACCTCTCCCAGGTTTGCTGTGGGACTTCATCATCATCACGGGGGTCACTGGGTTCGTTGGCACCTACAGCGACTACCTCAACGGCCTCTTGGGCTCCGATCCTTGCAACGCTTGTGCCTACTGCTTCCAGTGCAGTGCAGGCTGTGTCTGCACAGTGCTTTCGAGACGCCGATATTGTACTATAACTATAATAAGGAACCCCTAAGGAATGTTATTGGTATATTATACTGTAAAACGAGAATAAGGACCCCTAAGGAATGTTATTGGTATATAATACTATAACTATAATAAGGAGCCCCTAAGGAATATTATTGGTATCTTATACTCCAATTACTAGAGCCCCCCCGAAACCGACGATGCTAGCCGAGGCATGTGGCACCTGCACGCACGCGATCATCTCACTCGCCACTTCAACGGGCTCTGGGTGGGAAGCGGGGCAATGTGCCACTCGTCTGCTGGGAGCTTCATGGGCAGTTATAAGTAGGGTTCTAAGGGGTCGATAGGGTTCCTTTAGGGGTTCTATAGGGTTTAGGGTTTAGGGTAGTTATAAGTAGCGTTCTAAGTAGGGTAACTATACTTATAACCCATGTTAGGGGACTGAAAACCCCACTTATAACTACCCCTGAACCTCCAAGTGAAGCACAGATCAATGGTAGCATCATGGTAGCATCCACCGCCAGAACACAGCCCCAATCCCAGCACCCCCCAACCAGTCCTACGACTTCAGGTTTTGCAGTGAAGCGTCCATGTGGAGTGGAAGGATACATACGTAGACCCAAGCATATATGCATGCATATGCTCGTACATATGTACGTACATGAGTGCATTCATGCATGCAGCAATGCGTTCACGCATGCACACAAAAAACAGACCCACGCACACACCTACACGCACACACACACACATAAATCACATAAACGCATAAAAGTGTCCATGCACATGAACATATGGGTTTCCTCACACACCTAAACCTGCACACATACATGCATACATACGTAAATACGCACATTACACCTACGGACATACGGACATACATGTACACATTGTTTTGCGCATACATGCGTGTATTCGTACATACATGTTTCTTTGCATTTAAGGCACACATCGACGTACATGCACATAATCATGCGCAACACTCACACATACATGCATATACATATACATATATGCATCCAGGCATGCATCCCAGTACCGAAAAACGTTGGAATTAAAGTAGAACCGCTTTAAGGCTTACATGTACATTATGTTGGCACCGGTAGGGACTTGGACCCGTGGGGTGGGACTTGCGACCTTTAAATGACAATGAGAGATCAAGCGCCGAGTGTGCTGAAGTGTGGGAACGAGGCATGATGCGGCAGTGCGAGGTCCAGGCCATGGGGGGGGTGGGGGGGTTGAACAGGCGGTTGACCTCTAAGCACCTACTTGGAGATTCATGGGCACGTGAGAAGTATATTGTTTTGGGGGATATGAGCAAGTACAGCCAAGGTTATTGTATTTACTCGTATCCCTACATTTGCAAGTAGGCATACGTAACCATGATCCTTAAGTGGGATTTGCCCGGGTGCCTTATCTACAGATATGTGTAATTATATAGGACCCCACCATATATGTGTATATATATATATATACATATTTACATATGTTTGTATACACATGTATAGATAGGAGCTGACAACTAGCAGGATTCCTCGTACAAAGATCCTCCACCAAACAAACAAAGATCACTATGTTCAGAAACCCTTTGTAGTAGCACTATGAAGTTAGAAATTCTTTTCTTTGAGCGCTTCATATGCAGGAGAGTCCCTTTTTTAGACCCCAAACCGAATAGTAAACATAGATCCAAAGCTTGCAACACCAATGTCAAGCCTCATCTAGGCGAGAGGTAAAAATGTCAAGCCTCGTATGGAATTTTACAAGATCCCATAAGCCCGTTTCAGAATCCTTATAAGCCATTAGTTTCACTTGCCTTGGGAAAACAGCTTGGGGTCTTATCTCAGCTTTCCGGCCAAGCACTTCTGTTGCGACGCCCCGAATCCCACGTGCGTAGGATAAACTAAGCATAGCTAAACCTAGGCTAACCTTGCTGTATCCTTTTGTGGATGGACAATAGAGTTAGGGTCTGGCTTTGCTTTCTGTTGAACTGAAACTAAGCAAGTTAATAGCTAGTGAAACACTCAAACATACAACCCAGAAACCTTAGCGCCATGTCAAGTAAGCTCTTAGAGAGGTGGACAACCCGGACCAGCGCATCGATCAAGATGTGGATGAGTTCGTGGGATCTACACGCGAGCTTCTGGGCAGGGAAGTGTTGCACATGAGCTTGGCAAGAGGTCAGGTATGGGCACTTGTAACAACATCGTGACTTTTATGGCTGGCGCGGTTGCACCTCAGTTATCCTCATTGCCGACTATGTTTACACATATTTTTGTCTAGGTCAGAGGCTTGCAAGTCAGATGTATGGGCTTGTGAGCCGCGGCAGTCCTCGAGCCATGACTCATGCGACACAGCCACATGACGATTGCAAGGGACGAGCGCGACGGCCACGAAGATCAGGGAGCAGCCAACTGCCAGAGCACAGAAGGGCAACAGCAACAAATAGCAGAGCAGGTCTGACTACCGAAGGCACGCGAACCACCTTCCGCGTACGTACCATGGCAACTGCGGACTACGACGACAGCAGGGACGACGAAGACGGCGACAACTCTCGCAACGACGCCGACATAATGGACAGCTGGTGGTTCACTTACTGCCTGGTTCACTTGCGGGTATGGGCTGCAACGACACCGACAACATGGACACGGCTGGTCGTTCACTTACTGCCTGATTCACTTGGGTATGGGCTGCAACCTCACCCTGTAAAACTGATCTGGTACCATTCGAAAGTGCTTTTACGATCGTCGCGAGATGACGCGGCTCGCCTCCCCAGAAAGCCCAAAGGTGCAAGGGCATATCACGATGCAAGATTGTTTCAAGCATTCGATTTCGGCTTGTGTTTCAGCGGAAACAACTGGAGTTCTGGAACGCATGGCGGTGTTTGGTCTGATTCGCAACAGCATGTGTTGTGACAGGGGCGTGCCAGATCATAAGCGTGCAGCCTAGAGCGGCCGGTCGGAACCACCGTGCTAACCATGTCAGTAGATGTCTTTTTCGCGCACGATTGTCGGGGTGCTCCAATCAATGCGATCCGGGGTTCAGGCCCTTCACCAACAAGTTCCGGTCACTCCATTGGAAAATCACAGAGCCTGGCAACAAACAGTGCTTCCAAAGCTTTCCTAGCCATGAGCGGGCGTGCTGGTATCTATGCCCTGTGCCCCAGTGCCGAATCCAAAGCCTTTAATCACGAATCGGGCTAGAAGCTGAACTCTGAAAGCTGAGAATCGCACGGGAGGTGACAAACTGCCCTAGAAACACGTAAAGTCCGCCGCCAGCGCATGCCCAAATCCCTAAAATTCAACAACACAACAACAAGCATGCACGCTGCTAGCAGGCTCTTCTTCGGAGGACTTGGGTCGCTGGTAAGGCAGGGCCCTCATCTCATCGGGTGTTGATGTTGAGGATTCGGAGTTTAAGATTCGGGGTTTTGACACTTGTCGTTGTGTATATCCAGCCAGGCTGCTTGCTGCTTTTGCAAAGCTGTCAAGGTCTCCAGGGCTTCTCGATACACTCGATGCTGTAGCATTAGAGGCTTTGGGTTGTAGCTTGTTACGACATCAAAGACATAGTACGACGCTGAGTGAGGCTAGCCATCTACTTCCCGATCTTGTTGCGCTCTGCGCCGTCACCCCTGCTAGGCCCACCGGGCGGGCAGCTGGGGAGTAAGGACTTTCAAGCTCTGCCGGTTGGTTTTTAGACAGCAGGAAGTTCGAGTAGAGGATGGGCAGACGGCCGGTGGGACGTATAGAGCCCTGCTACAGGAAAGGCTTTACCCAAAAACTTGAGATACTGGACTAGCGACTTACTGTCCCGGTGACTCCCGTGCAGAAACACTTTGTGATTTTTGGGGGTCATATCCCTAAACCCTAAACCCTAAACCCAATGCAGCAAGCCTCGCTTAAACTTTGGGTTTGCTTACGTTTTGAGAGGAGTGTTGTCGTTCTGCCTGCTGACGCATCGAATCCGCACCCGTCCCTGTCCCTATCCCGGGGTTTAGGGTTTAGGAATTGCGAAGTAAGAGGGAGAAAACCGTGTAATAGCTTCCCTAGCTCAGTTGGTTGGAGCGTGAGGCTGTTAACCTCAAGGTGGGGAGTTCGAGCCTCCCTGGGAGGGAAAAGACCATGTAATCTTCACGCTAGGAACCCTAGACCCTAAACCCTAAACCCCTGCGTAAACCCCTAAACCCTAAGCTCCTAAACCCTGACACCCTAGGAAACCCTGGGAAGACTCTTAACCAATGCTGCTTGGAGTGGCCAATGTGCTTCGTCGTTGTACTTGAATCCTCGCCTGCTTGTCTAGTGTGAGTGCTGAAACCCTGACCCCTAAACTCTAAACCCCTAAACCCTAAACCCTTCACGCAAGATGAAAGCGTTCCTGGCATGTTGCAGCGGCCACGTCCTTTCAGGCTTCGTCCTCGTTTGGCCCGTGTTTGGTGCAGTTGTCACCCACAAGCTGCTCGGTTGCCCGATAGGCGCTACATGGGGACCCTAATTATAGTACCCGAAATAGTAGGATCATTATTTGGACCCCAAAATACGGTACATACCCCTAATTTCGGAGACACATCTACACGACTATCTCCACGTAGAGCCTTAAGCCCGCACAAAAATGCCCAACATTCCGGGCTTCAGGCAAAATAGGCGAAGCCTGCTTCATGCTTTCAGCAGCTACACGGCCTTTGGAGGTTTCAGATAAGCCAGACCTGGGCTCGATCAGGGCTGCGGTTTCCGTTTCGGATGTAACTGCACATCAGCAAATCATCGGAACTTATGCTTTCGTTCCTTTACATGCGAGATGTGGGTTGCCAATCGATTCGGGACAGACTCAAGACAACTACCTCCAGCCCCCAATTTCTGCTCATCTTTCCCGGAAACGGTAGTGAAACGACCGAAGCCAGAGCCTCAATCTGCATCCTAAATTTGAGCAACACCAGGCCCAAAAAGCTTTGAACACAAAGCATGTCTACAGGCAAGCACAGGTGTGCTAGTTTGCAGCATGCTGATTCAATTGATGTACTTGGATGTGTGTGTATGCGTGCATATGCGTCACTTACACATACATGCATATGCATCATGTACACATACATGCATGCATGCATACAGATAGGTAGGGTGTATAGGTAGGCAGATAGATAGAAGTAGATAGGTGTACTCACAAACACACATATACATATACATATACATACACATGTACATATACATACACATGTGCACATAGTTATACACACTGAGCGGCTTAGGCGGTACTGTTTAAGATTCTACTGCAGTGCACATAAAGACACTGTCAGCGATGCTCGACATACCATATACTTTATACATACACACACAGTCACCGTAGTCGTATTCTAATTCTTGTTCTTGTTATTGCACGTTGATTTGACGCCCGAGGCTCGGTCGCAGTTTGGTGCCCCTCTCCCTCGCCGGCGAGTCGGCGAATGCCAACTTTAGGTCCGAGCTCGTGCACGCACGCGACAAGGCGCTTTTACTGTGGGGGCCTTAAGAATTGCCTGTACTATTTTGGGGGTTCCTCATTAAAACTATGGTAGAATATACATTCTAATTATTAAGGCCGTGTTGGGTAGAGGGGCTACCCTCTGAGGGGAGGAGAAAGGGTTTGTGTACTTTTAAGTACATCTTTATGCTTAAGGGGTTTAAACTTTCGCGTTGGGTTAAAGATCTCGGGTTGAGGGCTTAATAAAAACTTTACGGACGACGCGTCGGGTTTAGTGGAAGGTTGAGGGACCGCTTCACTTGCAAAACTTTGCAACGCCTTGACGTAGCAGCTGTTTGCAAAGAAGGCATCTGCCAGTCTTCGGCTTCTTTAGCACTCGGTTTACTGCTGTAGTTCAGCTTTGGCCACAGTGCCTCTGTATCCTCTTGCCGGGTCAGTGCTGCTCACACGGGTCCTTGAAAGTTGTTGCTGTAGAGTCTAGGTCAGATTGCAGTGGAAGAAGTAAGTAGTCCTTCAGTACCCAGTCTGTACGCTTTCGGGTTTTCTATTTGGCTTTGGAGTATATTCCGAAAATGGAGTGTTGATGCCGGATCCTTAGGTATCTACGGAGGAAGCTTAGATTCTGGAATGTTGCACGACTTGAGTCGCTTCTGGGGATGTGCTATAATCGAATCGGCTTGCAAATTGGGCACAGCGACCAAGCACTTGCAGACGTCCGAGAACAGCACGATCGTAGCAGCTCCGTAGGCGTCGTGTTTGATGCGTGCTTCGACATCTGTGCAAAAAAACCCTACACCTTCAAGCCATTTCTCGCTCCAGGACCTCGATACATAAGCGGCACGAGCTTGAGTTGGTTTGGGGTTTGGGCTTCAAGCCGTGAACCTGGAGCCACGGTGTCAGTTCAGGGTTAGGAGACATCTACCCCGTACCCACGATCACAATGTGGGTAGTTCTCTAAATTAGGGCCCCTTGTTAGGTCCCACAGCGACACCCTTAAGGGACCCTTAATTGAGAGAGCTACCCATGTACCATTCTGGTTTTGCTCGTTCCTGGCACCAGACACTGTTGCCATTTGTTGCCATTCGAGCTCCACGAACCCTGCCATGTGTTTTTTCTGGAAAGGCTAGTGGTGTTTACTTTAGGCCCATGAATATGATGCGGACACGTACGCCATGACGGTCTTGATACCATGATCAATATCACTTGCATGCGCCAATACAACCACACTGATTTGGAGCAGCAGCACTGCTAGCTGCTGCGATTGTTGTCACCATTTGCCCTAAACCCTCAAGCCTAAACCCCTAAATTGTTCCACCAATGGGGGGCTCAGAGCAGGCCCACAACCCAGTGATTTCATGGCACAGGCGGAGAGCTTGGCGCTGATGCAAGCAGGCCCTCAGCTCGCGGCGACGCTGGATTCAATTGTGCAGTAGGATTGAGGGCGTATGGTATGTTATGTACACAATCTATCCCCCACCCATCCCTGTCTCTCTCTCTCTCTCTCTCGCTCTCTCTCGCTCCTTCGTTTGTTTTTTCTCTTTGTGCCTGGGTCGGTTTGTCGGTCAGGTCAGGAGGCAGGCAGGCAGGTGGTTAGGTCGGTCGGCCGGTATGTAGCTAGCTAGCTAGCTGTTTGTTGAAGTGGGTGTTTGGGAGAGGGACGGCTGTGGTTGGACATGCAGGTTGAGTGAATGGTTGAAGCCGCACCGTTGATGTTAGTCGGCGAGCAAGATGCAACCCGTTTAAACCTGTATTGCAGAATCGGGTAAGCCTTTAGAAACTCTTGAAGCATGTTTGGGTGGCGTGTCGTGCTTGAGCAAAGGTAGCCCTCCATGAAGGTCTGAACTCTATAGCCCTCGAAACAGAGCCCAGCCCTGCATCTCACCAATCTTACGATCGTAAACTGGGCTTTGGAGTACCATACTTTAATACTTTTTTTCTTAATGGAACCCTTATGAAATAAAAGTTTATACTTTTTTCTCCCAGGTTACTTAAAAGCCCAGTAAACATGCCCACCATTCACCCTAAGGAGGACCCCCCAAGGCTCTACAGGCACTTGACCTTCAAACCCTAAACCTTAAACCCTCCTACTTTGCTACTTGTGTGTTGTTTTTTGACTTGTTTCGAGATCTCCACTTCTGGGAGCTACGGAGGACCATTCAGGAGCGCTTCGAGGTGATGAAGCGCGTGGCCTACGCAGAGTTCGACATTACGAAGCTCCTTGGGGGAGTGGAGTTCAGGGGTTGGGTTTGGGGTTTAGTGTTTCGAGTTGCGGGTTCAGGGTTTGGACTTGCGGTTCGTCGCAACAAGCACAGCAAGCAGTTGTCAAAGTGGGGGTCCCGATACTCTATGCATGCAGAATTGCATCCGTAAGGAACACCTGTGTGTCTTCGAACGTGGGCAGTGGCATGGGAGACAATTGCAGTACATGGGGCGTCATACCCGATCCGTTCTCACTTGGTTCTGTACAACCATCAAATAGTAGATTAGTCATTTGTGCAGCTGAGGTTTCTCAACTTCTTCAAAATGATGTGCCTGAGCTGCGACAGCCCCACATTTCCGAGAAACGACAGCCAACCGTACGGGCTATAGGCTTCAGAACTCGTATCGACGGACTGTCTTTCCCATCGAAACTTTTGACCGCAACAGCCTCTTCCCGAAGAGTGCAAAAGCCCTGCATCAAGGAACTGTTATCAGGGATCGTAAGTCGGGAATCCTCTGCGAATGGCATGTTGGGTTTTTTGTTGCAGTGTAGATTGTTGCAGTGTAGATAGGGTGCTTTTGTGTACAGATTCCCGCAGTTCTCTTCGCTGGCTAGGTCCGCGGTCTTCAACCCTCTAGCTTTTGAAAGAGTCTCCAGTGGGACCTTCTTGTGGTATTTGAGCATGAAGACCGGAAGTACGTACAGGTCCGTAGAACCAAGGGAAGTCATTCAGGGGATGGCACAGTGAATGCGAATGTTTGACTGGAACGTGCTGAAATGAACACGTCAACGTGTGTGGAAGACGAAGCGGCGAGCACTGTCCACCATGTAGTCACTGGCACTGGCCCAAGCGGCCTGAAGACAGTTTGGTATAATCCAACGCTCGAGCCTAGAACAGTGGGAACAGGAGCATCCGTATGGCCTTACTTCATACAATCATAGACACCCGACCTGTTTGGGCAAGCCGGGCAACTAACTTATATCTTAGAAGCCTTTGTCAAGGTACTATAGGGGCTTAAGCAATTACTACTATTTCGGGGGTTCCTTTTTATAATGAAAGTATACTGGACCCCAAAACCCTAGTTTTAATTGCAAGGGCAGGAAAGAAGGCGCTGATTTTGACGTGACAATACTGTGGTGGTCGGAACGCGAAGGTCCCTGAAACCTTTGCCACGAAGTCTCGAGCTTGAAATCTCTTGGAACCAGGTCCACAACTTTCCTACCTTTGGTTAGTAGGGAATGGAAGAATGGCAGTAATAGTAGCTATAATTGTACCCCATTCCTCCATTCCCTGCTAGCCAAAGGTAAGCTTTCCAGGCTTCGAGGCTTTGAGACCTGCAAAAACTCCTGACAGGTACGAGGAGTATGGCACAGTAGTGCCTTTCGTATTGCTGGCTCCCGCCTATTTCACTGGTGCCCTCGATCTGGGACAGCTGATGCAGTATCTCGATTCGCACTTCTCCGAGACGGCGCAATTACACCCTTAATTTCTTTTTCCTGCAAAGTGATTTCAGGCTTCGAAGTAGCGGTGGCTGTGGAAATTCGTTTCGAAGCATGCAGAATACAGGATTTCTGAACATACCCGCAAAGGCCAGGTATGCTTCCTGGTGAAGCCACAGATGTAGAAGAAGGGTGGGTAAGACTCGTCCTCGTCATGGTTGGTTGGGGACAGGAAATTGAACCCCAACCACATGGCCTTTGAAGGCCTTTCACACCCCAGAAGCCCGAATCCTAAACAGAAGGCTTTAAGCTGAGAAGTGCACCAAGAGTCGAAAGAGGTTCCGAATTTCGAGCGTTGGTCCGTGTGCTTAGGCATTTATAGTGCAGACAAGGGTGTAAAATGTTGAAATGCCTTAAGTCCGAGAGACTTCAGGCTGAACCCTATGGATCGGGAGTTTGGGTTTAGACCACCCTAAACCGGCTGAAGCCCCGAGCAGATCAGGTTGCGCATGATCGTTGAGAGAGTGTCGGCGAGCCTCACCTTTCCCGTAGCTGCATACGAACAGGCCGGCGAGAGGGTCTTGCCCCTTAAAAGCCTTTGCTAGCCCAGAAGGCCGTACGGTTCAGTGCCGCATTGTTCATGCACAGCTAGCTTATGCCGAGAGCTTTGAGGGGTTTGTTTGGCAGCTCGAGCCTGCATTTCAACTTATGGCCTCGGACTCCCGAACCCGATTGCTACATACCCTCAAGCCTCTGGCAGCCGCGAAGCCGCAAGCCTTTCACCAAAACTCCACTTGGGTAAAGTTCGAAACCCTCTAAAACCCACGGAAAATCATCGAGCTGAGCTCCCGGCAAGGGACCTTCTTGTGAAAGGGCCGAGCTGATTTGATGTGACAACAAAGGACTTGGCAAAGAAGCGGAACCCAAGCCCTGACCGTTCATTCATGGCTTCAGGGGTTTAGGGTTTCAGGGGTTTAGGGGACTGGTTCAGGGATTTAGGGCTTCAGGGGTTTAGGGGTTTAGGGGTTATTTGGGGGTTTGGGGGTTTAGGGGTTTAGGGGTTTCAGTGCTCGAACCCCCGGCCTAGAACCAGAGCCCTGGAGGCCGTGGGATGGCGCGTGGCTGCCAACCGTCTCGCTGCTCTCCAGGTCGACTGGCTTGCGCTCTCTGGGGTCTGATCAAAGGGAATCCCAGAAAGTTGGAACATGGGTTTAGGAGGATTGGTGCTGGATTTCCCTTCTCTTTTGTATAAGCGACTTAGGATACTGATGTTCCAACTTTCTGGAGTTTACTGTAAAGGGGTTTGGGTGTGCACCTAGAGCAAGGTACTATCAATTCCGTGTTGCCCTTGCGTATCGCCATCGCCCTGCCCCGGCGCACCACGCTACAATCTACAACAATCTTTTCTACAAGCCTAACGATTAGTGCATATTATTATGCATAATA